>CM043021.1:18131669-18179401 GCA_023690525.1 Holotrichia oblita | reverse complement strand
CGCACGGGATATTCCCCACGCTGCTACAGAAAGAGTAGAAAGAAGTAATGCAACATTTAGTAAATATATCGGGAAGCAGTCTGACGTTGGGATATACACCCAACAGCTGGAGAAGGACAAAAGTCACCTTCATACCAAAAATTGGGAAGAAGGATGAGACTAACCCCAAATCCTTCAGACCCATTAGCCTTCCTATTGAAAGTGATGGAAAAAGTAATAGTAACTATATGAGAATGGAGGTTATAGAGAGAGCTCTTCGTCGACAAAGACTGTCCTGCCTGAGCTAGTCAGAATCAGTTAGAAAACTTTGGATGAAAGAGAAACAGCTATCTGCGATTTCCTCAATATTTCAGGTGCGTTTGATAACACGCCACATGACGCGATTGAACAAGCAATTGAAGCAAAGGGAGTGAGTAAAACAGTAATACGAGGGATAAGTGAGGTGCTCACGAGGACAGCTGAAACGACAGTAGGCAAACAGACTATTGAAATCAAAACTACTCGTAGAACACCTCAAGGCGGCGTCTGCTCACCTCTAGTGTGGAGCCTGGTAGTAGATGAAGTACTTACCAGACTAACAACTGACATTGTAATACTTAATAGCAAAAGCCAAGTCTGAAGAAATTATCTCTAACCTAATACAAATGTGCCTTAAAATTACTAAAGAATGCTGTCGACGAGTGGAGAAGTTAAATATTTAGAAATATCCCTTGACACAAAAGTTCTGTGGAATACACATATCGAACTGAATGAATGATATGCGAAAACCTGGCAGATAAAATGTAGGGTTGGAACCCAAACATACTGCGATGGCTGTATATCAATATAGTAAGACCTATGGTAGCGTACGGGGCGGTAACCAGATTGCAGAAGGTCACACAAATCACAACGTGGAATGCCCTTGACAAGCTGCAACAGTTAGTATGCGTATGCATCACCGGAACTATGAGAACATGCCCAACTGTAGCCCCAGAGATAATTCTAGACGTCACCCTCCTGGAAGGAGTGGCTCTTGCGGCATTACACACCGACCAGGGCGGGGACTCCAAGAGGCGAGGCTTCTTACCAGCGACCTTAGACATCTCAAGCGGGGCTACGTCTACCGAACGATGAAGTGGTTAGGAAATATACCTTCGAAAAGAACTTTCTTATGAAGCTAAGTAATAAGACAGAATGGACAAGAGAAACCTTCACCTACACCCTAAAAGAAAACGTTATCAAATGGTATGTGGACGGTTCCAAAACCGACAAATGAACAGGAACATGCAGGAGTATTCGGGCTAGGAACCAAATATTCCGAGCAAATGGGAATATACCCCAGCGTCTTCTAAGCGGAGATTGATGCCATTGGAAAATGTGCTCCATTGAACCTGGACAGGAACTATCAAAAGCAAAACATTGCAAGCAGCTCTGGAAAAATCTCCCTGGTTTGAGACACTTCAAGATATTCCTTGGAAACTACAACTAACATACAGCAAAAACCTTGCTCGAACTAAATAGAAACAGACTATGCATCCTCACAGGTTTTCTTATAGGGCATTGTCATCTTAGTGAACACATGACAAGGATAAGTCTAAAACAGAATAGCGACTGCAGGTTCTGCGGGGCGGAGGATGAAAATTCGGAACACCTGACATCTAACTGCACCGCTATCACGGAAAACCGAGCCAATAATCTCGGTAAGGACGTCATAGACGAAGAAGAAATACTTTCTCTGAAACTGTCACAGTTACTGCAGTTTATTATAGCTCTTAGACTGTATTGGGACACAATAGATTAATAGGTCGCAGTATAATATCACCCGTAATTAAATCTAAATCTACTTGTACTTGTTATAATAACCCATCAGCCTTCATGTTACGGAGAGCTATTGCTAATATACAGTACCAGGACGACAATTATAATCGAGGGTAAATTAAATCGTTATTTAACCAAACAATCAAACGAGTTTACTAATGCAATTGATTCATGTTAATAATAATAATATTTATTGTAATTGTATGGAACATTTGAATTAAACACTACGTGACCGCAATGAAAATGAGAATTGGAAAACAGTTGATAAATTATAATACAGAACGGGACGTTTTAGTTACTGCTGAAAGATTGTAAAACCATTAATGAGAATGGAAGTCACAGTGGTACTAAGTTAGGATATTTGTGGAAATATTTCAAAAACATTGAAATAGACAAAATAATAATAATTGCGCTGAATTTTTATGAAAACATATTAAGCATTGTTGTACGTATCGGAAGCAATGAATTAAAATATTAAAATAACTTCTCACAAGGGTCGCATTCAAGTCCACTTTTACATAAATTATATTAATTAATATGAAATTAATTTTCATTACCTAATTAACATCTTTAACATGTTAGGTACCTATGCAGAGGATTTAAAAATATTGGATCTATCACAATACAAAGTAACATAATATTGTAAGTACCCTGTTTGGTTTAGTCTCTCCTATCTTCCGTAAATGAAAATCACAGTATAAATTAAAATTTAAACATTTCTTACTCCCTACTACTATTATTAACCATTTTCTTTTTTTTTATGTGTCTGAAATTACATTCGCATTACGAATATAATGTTATAGATTCACATTAAAAATATAAAGTTAACAGTACTTTATATACAACATAACATTGATCATATTGCTGACTAAGTGGTTTGTAAGAAAACTTGGACAAAGTGAACAAATGATGCATTATTACGAACACATGAAAAATTAAATACCCTACATTCCTAAAATTTTGAATAGAATATTAAATATGGTTTCACAATAATAGACTCTATCTACTCCTACCCAAAATTCAAACAGTCTGTAAATTGTCTTGATTTCACTAGTTGCCGTGAATTCTGTGAAAATTTCTTCTTCGACAGTTCTGAGTGCTTCGAGAATATCTTGAAATAGGGTCTTAAATAATGAGTTGTCATCAACGGCAAATATATACAATTACTAGCAATAAAAATGACACTACTATCCAAGACCACAAGTCTCAGAGTCCACGCTAAAGCTCGCGCAAATACGCATTTTCGTCAAGAAACGAAACAGGTATAAAAATAAAAAAAGAAAGGGAGAAGCATATTAATCTTTCTAAAAATTATTGTTCTCGTTCGTAAATATAAATAAAGCTTTTCAAATGAACGCACCATATAAGAAATTCCGTAGATATTTTTATGACAATCAGTAGCAAGTTACGTCATATCTTCTGCGCAGGATGGTCTCACGAGCTTTGGCGTTGACTCTACAACAAGCGTGAACCAAGTGAACAAATAAACATTATGAGCATCAAAATGTTTATCTGTTCCGCTGATGCTTAGGATTAATTATTTATTATTTTGCTTGATTAGGATTAATTATTTAGAGAATAATACTAATTCTTCACGATGAATGCAAGATTTTTTTTAACACAAAGAGTACCTACATCCACATGTCAACTGTCTTTTTTTATATTTGTTTTAGCACTTTGATATCCACCAAACTGTTCTCCATTTTTGTGTCTATTCAAAATTAAACAGTAAGTCCATAGTAAATCAATTGTGGGCTTCCTGAAAACTTACCAGATTTGTTTCCAGTATCATCAGATATAGACTTAGGCAATCAGAAAAATTCCTAATGAAAACAGAGATATGTATGCACTGATTTTTATGCCGTTTAGTACTGTGGCAAACAACACATATATCGATAACCGAGCATATGGGAAAGGGGGTTTTGGAAATACGGACCGACCACATGCCGGTAACGTATAGGTATAGGAGTCCCTTCACGGTGTCTATACCAGACAGACGGGAGGAGGCTGCTATGGTATGCACTTGGAATCAAAAAGCAAGACTTAGTCTGGTACACAGACGGCTACGCATTGGGGGAATATGCCTCTGTGTTTCAGGCGGATGAATGTGAAAGCGGTGACCAACAGACGAATTCACATCATGTCTGATAGCCAAGCGGCACTAAAACATTACTAAGCCGGAAAGTATCTTCCAGGCTGGTAATGGAATGCCTCAACGAATTGATGGAACTTTCGAACCAGAACAAGGTCTGCTTGACTTGAATACTGGTTCATCAAGCGTACGAAACAATAAGAATACTGGAGAACTATACCCGGTATAACACATGGAAAGACCTTTATAGGGAAACCAGGTAGGAAGAGAGCTAGAGAACTACTACAGCTTAGCAGGAAACAGGTCTGCATTGTTATGGGCTTAATAAGCGGACATGCTGCGGTGAAAGAACACCTACACACAATTGGAGCGTTTGACGAGGACACAAAGTGCAGGCTATGCGACTGCTAGGCACTAGATCCCAGAAGACAAAAACCTATTTGGGAGAACGAAAGGAGACCCAGCGACATACCTTACCCACTCAGTTATGGACCTGTACAGATTAGTGGAGGGGACTACCGTGTTAGAGTGAGCGACTTGAATACACAGACGTTGCACAATAAGCCTGAAGGCTGTGGTGTCTTACCGGTGATCTATAGGTCGGACGGGTTTGGTATAAGGGCAAAAAACCAGTCACTCTAATTCCATTTATACTATCATATATAACCTGTTTCCCTCGGACTGCCGCCTCCACCATTTCAGTGACACACAATAGCCCTAGCGACAAAATATTGGGTATCAGCTCCGTTATTTCACACAACCAATATTCTATTATGTTAAACTGTTTATTAAAGTAAATAATATGTTTCAATAAATAACCTCATACTAGGCCGTAGATTTTCATGACTGTTGTCTACTGCATTGTAGACTTCTGGGTGTTATCGCGTAGACAAGTCTACACTTCATGCTTCACTGGTCACGCAGCCTACAGATTGAGTCTTTAGCAGCCTGACACCATAATCGGTAAAACATCAAATAAAAACTAGCCTACGTGATGATTCTCGGCAGACTTCAACACGATAAATAACGGTCAACTATGAGGTTACTTATTGAAATATATTACTTGTACGAAGATTTTAACACAATACATTATTTTTTGTTGAAATAGTGGAGCTGGGATCCAATGTTTTGTCGCTCACACTATATTGGTACTGATTGGGTAGATATATATCACACAATTTTAATATTTTCTATAGAATACAAAAGGTAGGTATAATAAATGAGCAGTGTTAATAAAAAAAGTCTGTTGACTTTATATATTTAATAAATATACTTATACAATAATTGAACGAATTACATAAATAACAAATCAAATTAAATTGCTTTTGATAAATATACAGCGGACGATTTAACAAAATTATCCAATTTTGTTTTGAAGAGATCTGATTGTATAGGTTGATTAATCATAGCCAGTGGATTTTTTACCACATACTCAACATATATCTGCAAAAAAAAGAACATTAAACATGTAAATTAGTTATAGTATAACTGTTTATAAGGCCAGATGTGATAGCTGCGAGCGGTCAGAAATCAATAGGTCTGAAGAAATGTGTGTAAGCAGGAAAGTTGTGGATAATTTATTAGTGCATTTGGTTTTGACCGTTGAAAACTATCAGTTACTGGATCTACGAACAGATCTATATAAACTATGCAGTAACAAAAACAAATTATACATACATTTAATTCACTTTAACGAAACGCAATTTTTTTAAGTTATGCTTAATTTATGAAAATAACGCCGAAACAAGTCGATTTTTATTTAAAGGGGGAAACTTCTTCACCAATAAGGCAAAACCACGTCCTTATAACCTTCTCGATTAACTATTACTTAATTAAGCAATTTACACTGTTACTGAATTGGTTTTTATTAGTTTAAATATAATACGTAATTATCCTAATTTACAGTAATATAAACAAGCATTTCAGATGAAACTACAAACAAGAAATGTAGGCAATACACAACAGTTCAGTACTAAGGGGTCACTACAATAGATTATACTAATTTGCAAAACCTTCACATATTAAAGAACAAAATCTGCAATTTGGTTGAAACAATCACTCAATTTTTGTAGGTTTCTCTGCGTTTCTATTATCTTTGCCATTTAATATTGATATTACAAAATTGAAACACTAAAATTATAATTTCTTTGTTGCGATTGATAGTGCAATCATATACAGGGTCCGGCAACGAAGCGGGGACGGAAGATTACACGCTTATTTGAAAGTTTGTTAAATATTTAGTCATCAGATATTCTCCTGCACCATCAAGTGCACGTTTTAAAAATATTTTGTTTTATACAGGGTGTTCCAGATGGAAATGCCAGACTAAAGTTGCATTTTTTTAAATGGAACACCCTGTATATTAATAGAGAAAATGATCCGCGCTTGAAAGCTGGTTACAACGATATAATGTTGTATAGGTCTAAAGTTGATAGTTTCTGTGTAAACAATGATTTTACTTGATAAATTGATACATTTCAGTAAGCTATTCTGCATAGGGAAAAACAAACGATTCGAAACCAACAGAGTAGAATATTTTTTACTAGTATGGACTGTCGTTACTATGTGAAATAAATACTGCAGCTGCTCGCTTTATACAGGGTGTTCACAATTTTGCAAAATCGAAGAAATCTCGAAATTTTTAAATGGAACACCCTGTATATTTTTTGCTCATTGGAAAGTCCTTTTACTACGCTTTCTATTGATACCACATTTAATGCACCTGGGGTGGATTATTTTCTAATTATTTCTTCTTAAAGTTGGATTAATGAAAAATGCTTATATTTTTAGTAGCTAATTTGCACTTCAAACCTACTGTAAGATTGGATATTCAACAAATAATCCATAAATGGTCTATAACAAGAAGAAACTCCATTTAGTATGAGAAACAATTGATTTTCATTCAGCGGTGAAAGCAAACATTAAATTAATATAAAGTAATACAGCACAATAGATTCACTGCTGATTAAGTTATCTGGTGTTTTAAGCTTGTATACTTAATAACCAAGTTGTAAAAAATTTCGTTTTGTGTTATACAGTATTTCGTTCAATCTTTAAAAGCAATTGTTATATTGACTAATTCTAGTAGATACCTACTTAAGATATTGGTAAATATGATATTTATTCTTAAGGAGTGTACAAGAAATTGTCTCCTAGCAAGTAGAGTATATGCAGAGAGTTCCAAACTTTGAAAGAAGACCGGAAGCATTTGAAAGATTATGAGAGAAATTTATAGAAACTGATGGTGTAACCTACAAGAAGGGAGAAACAAATAAACCGGTAATCAATAAACAAAGCGAACTGGCCGTATTATTAACAATACAGGAAAATCCACATACAGAACATTTAGAGCGAGTAAGGCCAGCTAGAAAAGAGATAGATCTAGAGTGGGGCGGTTGTAAAACATATACGGAATTAACGCATTGGCGAGCGTGCTATTCCGTATATGTTGTACACCCGCTCCACTTTAGATCTATCTCTTTTCTAGCTGGCCTTAGTCGACCTAAATGTTCTGTATGTGGAGAGATGTAAGTATAGATGGTATTTCAAAGGTAAAGCTATTGAAGGTAGGAGCTTGCGTTTGTTGAGTATCTACTAAAATTAGTCATTATAACAATTTCTTTTAAAGATTGAACGAAATACTGTATAACACAAAACGAAATTTTGTACAACTTGGTTATTAAGTATACAAGCTTAAAACTGACACCTTTACTTTAAATTAATGTTACCTTTCACCGCTGAGTGAAAATCAATTGTTTCTTATACTAAATGGAGTTTCTTCTTGTTATAGACCATTTATGGATTATTTGTCGACTATCTGATCTTACAGTAGGTTTGAAATGCAAATTAGCTTCTAAAAATACAAGCATTTCTCATTAATTCAACTGAAAAAAAAAAAATTAGAAAATGATCTATCCTAGATGTATCAAATGAGGTATCAATAGAAAGCGTAGTGAAAAGGCTTTCCAATGAGCAAAAAATATACAGGGTGTTCCATTTAAAAATTTCGAGATTTCTTCGATTTTGCAAAATTGTGAACACCCTGTATAAAGGGAGCAGCTGCAGAATTTATTTCACATAGTAACGACAGTCCATACTAGTAAAAAATATTCTACTCTGTTGGTTTCGAATCTTTTGTTTTTCCCTATGCAGAATAGCCTACTGAAATGTATCAATTTATCAAGTAAAATCATTGTTTACACAGAAACTATCAATTTTAGACTTATACAACATTATATCGTTGTAACCAGCTTTCAAGCGCGGATCATTTTATCTATTAATATACAGGGTGTTCCATTAAAAAAATGCAACTTTAGTCTGGCATTTCCATCTGGAACACCCTGTATAAAACAAAATATTTTTAAAACGTGCACTTGATGGTGCGGAAGAATATCCGATGACTAAATTTTTGACAAACTTTCAAATAAGCGTGTAATCTTCCGTCCCCGCTTCGTTGCCGGACCCTGTATATATTGGCTTTGTATATCTCACAAGCTAAAATATATCCATGTCTGCAATCTATCTTTTTACTTCGACATTAATTTTCACGCCGTTAATAGTCATATTTCGTGTTTTATTTTCCTTACGACCCATGTCTTGGCCACAGTATACTTGGTTGCCTGTATTTCCCCGTGTAAAATGTTAAATTTAAAAAGGCTGAATTGTTTCGTTGGTTTCACAAAATGTATTTAGAAATTCTACCTAAACAGAGGTACACTGACGAAAGAACACAGTAGGTTGTGAGGAAAATAAACGATGAAGTAAGTAATTGTATTAGAGCCGTAAAAATGTCCAAGTAGGTGCCCACGTAATATGGAAAATATTCTAATTTTTATATACAGGGTGTAACAATAGTGCGATATTCTTCCATATCTCCCTTTTTATGCAAAATACAGCAAATATTTAAATACAGAAGTTGTTTAGTTTTACGAAATTTATAACATAAAATTATTCTACGATATACAAGGTGTCTAATTTGCCCGTAACCGTCAGTATCTTTACATTTTCAAATGGAACCTGAGGAATTTTAAGGCAGCTTTCTACAGGATCATATTGAATTATTTTCATTAGTTTACAAGATATTGACATTGAAAAATGTAACATTATGAAACTTAATATAATGTTAGAAGCATCTCCTATGATGACAATGAACAGATGTTGACTTAAATACCTTATATAGAGTGTTCTAGAAATCACTGTCTTTTTGAAACAATTTAAATGCGAAAATCTAATCTAAATTTAAGTCTGTTTATTATCATCATAGGAGAAGCTTCTAACGTTATGTTATGAAGTTTCATAATGGATGAATATCGCACTTTGTTACACCTTGTATATTACTATTATATTTAAAATTGTGAGATACCAATGATTGTACTATTAATTGCAGTAGAGAAATCATAATTTTAATAATCTAATTCTTTAATATCAATTAAACAAACCGCTAAAGATATTTCAACCTAAATACAGTGTTTATTGTTTTAGGCTTGTATCTTATCTGTAGAGATAAAGGCATATATGTCGTTAAGATTTCTAATTATTGATAAAAAATTAAACAAAACTTAAGTTTGGGTAAAATTTATCAGTTCCTATATAGTACACAGGGAAATTCAGGCAACTAAATATACTTCGGCCAGCTCTTAATTCATACTATAGTTTTTTTTTATAGTGTGTTCTAGCAATTTTTGCTGAAACTAACTATTTTGAATAATAAAACCATTCATTTTAAATATGGGAAATGTTAACGCTGATATTGAATGCGCGCGATGATTCTTATACAACACTGACCAATTCTCTGAAATATCCTGTACAAACTTATACAATCTTATATTTTTTAAATGGTGAAAAAAAATAATTCATACATAAATTAAAAATGCGTCTTAGAGATTTTTTCGATTTCTCTAAATGCGAAAGTTATGGCATTATACTTTGGCATTACGAATCAGCCTGCATATTGTACTACATCATAATAGTAATAATTTCTTTTAGATCCTTAATCTAGAATAGCTAAATAATAAGCTATACCATATTCTTATTGGAGGCTAATTTTTTGATATATTTCATTTAACAAACACTGTTCTACACACCATTCAATTTCAATTGATATATGTATAAACTTTAAAAACTATATGACTGTTTACAGATAATCATTGTAATAAATTTTTATAACTCAATACTCAACTGGATTATTATGAGAAAGAAAATTTGACGATAATTATGATAATACATACCTGACTATAAATTTGTTGCAACAATTCTCGCACTCCTTGAGCATTGTTGTCAGTATTTATAACAAATTTTAAACCTGATGCGATTTCTAAATAATGCAATGTATATTTTGATGTTTTATAATGCAAGAAGCCCTCTTTTGTGTCTGTAGGTGAAATCTTTGACACGAAGGATTTAATGGAAAACAGCATACCGTACATCAATTTAGCCTCCTAATAAAAATAAAGACTTAGTTAGTTGAAAAATAAAACAATAATATGAATAGGTCTAACCTCCTCCTTTGTCATACCCGATTGTTTGAATCTATTCCACTCGTAATAATATAATAATGTTCCATTTCTATCAAATATGTATAAATTATATACTGTCATTTTGACAACTATAAGATTTCTAGGTTATAAATAATTTCAAATACTAAGTTTGTTCATTAAACAATTTATTTTCATGAAAACAGTTCGATAATATGTATAAAACGAGGTTTAAACGAAGAGATTGTTGTTTTTCCATTAGAAGCAAAAGTTAATAAAAATTGTCTGCATCTCAATTGATTTTAATTTCATCTATAAAATTAACGCACATGCGCTATGTGGACATATCCAAGACAAACAAACTTCTCGAATGGGAAACTTACGCTTTTACGTAATGAAGTTTTGAAGTTTACATCTACATAGTTGGCGACACTACTGAGTGAAGTTATTGACATTTAGTTAATTATCGACAATCCACAGTAATGAAATGTTATTACCTTACTATCATCTTACTATTATTGTCCGCGTAAGCAAGAATTGAAACGTTGTTAGAAACTCTAATAATTAAAAGATTTTAATTTGAATTTGGAAGAAGTAAAAAAGAATTTACTTGAAGTTAGGCACAAAGAGAAAGAGAACGAACCTCAAAATAGAATAAGGTATTTACATTTTTTTGTTAAAAAGAAGATAAACAACATGATAATATGTAATTAAATGGATGCCTTTGAAGATTATATTACAACTTAAAAAATATGGTACAACAAATTTTACTTTCGAAATTAACCTTCCTTATTTTATTAATCTTCCATGGCTATTTTGAAGATGAACTATTAACAGCTAGGACTAAATAGTAGATTAATCTTATCATTATACTTTACAATGCATTTTTAGCTAAGGTAAATACGCACCATATAAGTTAATTGAAATCATTTCTTTAATGTAGGTACTCATATTTTTAGAAATTTGTCAATGACAGTATGACAGCAAGTTTATGCAGGTTACAAACTATAAGGAAACAGCTGTTTTATAAATTTTAACCATCACTAACTGAAAACATCACATCATAAAATCTGTGTTCCATATAAAGTAGTAAATATGCCAGATTCATCTGAGCTAGTGAAAAATATAATCCATTACCAAAAATCATTGGATCGATATTCAGATAGTCGAAATGATGCAAAGGTGATGGTTTTTCTGTATATGGAAGGTACATTATGACATATAGATTACTTTTAGATATTACACTGCATATTTAAGCTATTTAATATGCCCGTTACTGTTAAACATCTTGAAAAAACAGGTATCGGTAGGACTGTTAATTCATTACGAAAATTGGGAGGAGAAGTAGAAGATGCAGCCAAGACTTTGGTAAAGAAATGGAAGGACATGGTCTCAGGAAACGATGAGGCTGATGAATCGGATAGCAAAAGTAACGGTAAGGTTAAAATTGTATTATATAAATAATTTGACAAAATGACTTGAATTATATATTTATTCATCAGTGTATTCTACACTACACAATTTTTAGTAAAGCTCAAAAATATGTGTGTATTTACATGAATATAGGTACTAACTGCAATGTGAATGAATCTACAAAAAAACTATAAGGTTGCCCATGTTTTAATCATAGATGTTGTTATTACGAGTACTATCTTTCGTTCATGATTCAATTATACAGGCAGTTTATGAGATCTAATTATGATTAATTGATATTTCTCAGGTACCAGTAACACAGAGGAAACTGAAAGCAATTCTAGTCATAAGCATAGTGATAAGTATAGAAATAGTGATAGAAAAGAAAGGTCAAGCAAAGATGATAAATATAAGCATAATAAAGAAGGTAAATATGATGATTATAGGCATCAAAGTACTTCAGAATCGAAACATAAATCATCGTCTAGTAAATATGGCAAACCAGAAAATGATAGAAATTTGTACGAATCAAAAGACGAAGAGGATAATGAATCTGGTGTTGCATCAGAATCAGAACAATCATCAAGTGAAGAAGAAGAAGTCGAAAGCGTAGTTAGTCCTAAAATTAATAAATATGAAAGGGACGGGAAGAAATCTGAAAATAAAGAAGTTAGGCATAAGGAGTCATCATCAGAAAGAACATCAAAGTACAAAAGAGATTCAGATCAAGACAGAAAAAGAGAAAGATCGCGTTCAAAAGAAAAGACGAGAAAACGGGAATCGCGATCAGAACATGAACAGAAAAAATCCCAAAAAAGTGATAGTTCATCAAGCGACAGTGAGCACGTCTCAAGAGAATATTCTAGTAGTAGTAAATCCAATAGCAGTAAACGAAAACATAGTGACAGTACAAGTGACGAAGACGTTAAAAAGAAACTTACAAAAAAATCACCAACACAGAATTCACATCGATCTAGTAACTCTCATAGAAGTAAGGATAGTAGCGAACCTAAAAGAGAAAGCAAATCTAATGTAGATGAGAATTCACACAAATCATCAAGCCATAAAAGTAGAGAAAGTAGTAGCAGTAGTAGCTCACGCGATAAAAAAGAAAACAAGCCGGATTTTGATAAGAAGGAATCTAGCAGCTCTTCAAAAAATGATTTGAAATATGAGAAACGAAAGTCTGAGTCGTCTAGAGATGATCGTTCAAAGACTGAAAATGATAGATCCAAGAAAGAAAGTAGCAGTTCAAAAAGTGACAGAAAGCATACCAATAATGAAAAATTGAAACATAAATCTAGTTCAAAAAGCAGTAGCAGCAGCACTAGTAGTAAAATGGTTGATATTGGATCTGAATCCGGAACTAGCTTTGCAGAAGCGCTTGGTATGCTGGAACCTCCAGCAAGTAAAAGTAATAAAAAGTTTAAATCCACACCAGAAACATCAATCTATAAAGTTGAAAGACCTGAAAAAGATCGATTTAAGGACAAGGTAGTTATTGAAAAACCTTTCAAAAGTGATAAAATTGATATAGTGGTAAGTTTTTTCTCTTGTACGTTTTTTAAACACAAAGTTAATTTACATTTTTTAGATACCCCTCCGCCTCCAAAAGTTGATATAGATATAAATATTTCTAGTTTACTTCCACCCATAACACCAAATTATAGACCAGTTTCTAATCCTATTCTTGATAATTGTAGTACTAGAAGTAGAATAATGAATGATGATGAAGCATTAAGTCTAGTTATGACACAGAAGAACATGAGGTAACTTCTAAATTTCCTAAAATATAGCGTTAATTCCTACAAGAATATGCTTATAGAACGAAGGTTTATTCTGGTAACAAATGCTTCTTTGGAACTGTACCTACCCTATTTGAATTATGTATTAGAATTCTTCAAGACAATATAGATGGTAAGAAAATTTTGACAAAACTTTACGTCGTATTAGCATTCTTAAACAAACGTATTCCACAAACTTATTTTCATGACTAAAAGGACTGTGTAAATATATTCAAAAATTAAAGCAACTCGTTTGGTAAACCATTTTTACATAAGCAATAAAATTTTTTGCGGGTTTTTCGGTCCTTAATAAAATAAATCTTTATTTTCAATATTTCGTCAACATGCTTTGACTTCTTCAGGAAATTATTATTTCTAAAAGTATTAACAATCTATAAATTATACAACTATAAAATGTTTATAAAAAACTTACAAAAAGAATTTAAATTAATGTCTGTTTGAAGTAATTCAAAATTATGTCAAATGTCAGAAATTGGTTTCAAAAGTCAAAGTACATGAAATTTATTAACTAATCAAAGAAACCAAAGCAATAGCAAGATATTACAGTGTTTTCCTATTATGGTTTAAAAGATTACAATATATATTGCTAAGTTGATTAGTATCTGTTTTGAAATCCACACTATTTGCAGTAATATTTATATAAAACATTTCAAAAAATAACCTATTCCTATATTTTGGTTCTTTATCTAAAATTAAAGTATTTTTGAAAGCAAACGTATGATTTAATTCTAATGAATGATTAGTCAACGCACAAGAACGCTTACCAGTTCTAATTTCGCTTTTATCTTGCCTGATCCTATGCTTTAACGATTGTGAGGTTTGTCTCACATATGAGCCTAAACAATCACCAAGTACAAGAAATTTTCTAGATTAAATCATTTTGAAAATTTACCGGGGATTTATCTTTAATTGTATTCATTATATTTAGCAATAGATAAATCATTATAAGATTTAAAAAACGGTATTATTATTACAGACATTAATCTAAATTCTTTTTTGTAAGTTTTTTATAAACATTTTATAGTTGTATAATTTATAGATTGTTTATACTTTCAGAAATAATAATATCCTGAAGACGTCAAAGCATGTTGACGAAATATTGAAAATAAAGATTTATTTTATTAAGGACCGAAAAACCCGCAAAAAAATTTATTGCTTAAAAAAAGCGGTTGAAAAACAACGTCAACATTTTTACATACTTATACGTATAATAGATGTAACGTAAATACCACAAATTAATTTGCTTAGCTCTATTTGCTTTCGTTAATACACTCTAGATATTTCAACATTTTCAAAACAAAAATTACTAAATGCTTGCAGATTTTTAAATGTTGAAATGTATAAGAGGTATACAGGGTGTCTCGACGACATTCAGTTAAAAAAATGTGGGAAAGTAGTAAAAATTGCGATTTAAAATGTTGGAAGTAATAATTTTGTTCCACGTGCTTTTAATGTAAAATACTTTTAAATTCTTGCTTCTTGCGGTTACATCGAAAATACGTATCAACTTCCGTAATTACGAGGACGAATCAAATATGAACCCGATTTTTCTTTTTAACACCCTCTAGGTAAAGTGGGTGCCGTGACGTTTTGATATGTTGAGGAGACGAGATGTAAGTTGGAGGAAAGTAAACCGGTTCGGTTCGCTAGAGCAGATGGGGCTGTTAATAAGATCATGTCTGAGTAAGAGGTGCACATGTCTGTCGATCAAGGTATTATTATTAAATTTTTGGCGCGGAAGGAGGTAAAACCTGTCGAAATTTTGCGCAATTGAATTTAAAAAAAAACGCTTTCAAGGACCCAAGTCTACGACCGGCACAAAAAATTTTCCGCGAATGAGCACCAGTGAGACGAATATTCGTGCGATTCGTAAGCTGATTGAAGGTTACCGCCACCTTACAATATGGAAAATTGCTGCACACATCGGAATATCATACGGGAGTGCCTAATCAATTATTTAAGATAATTTGGGTTATTGAAAAGTGCCGGCAAGGTGGGTTCCTCGACTCTTAACGGAAGATCAGAAAGCAAGTCTTGCCGTGTGTGAAAGACTTTTGGCACGATATCGAACAGAAGGGGATGATTTGTTGAGGTACCTTGCCACCTGTGATGGGACGTGGGTGCACCGGAGTTTAAGCAGGCAAGTATAGAGTGGCGAAAACCTGGTGAAGCGGCACCGCGCAAAGCAAGGACCCGTCTTTTCGCTAGAAAAGTTCTTGCAACGGGTTTTTGGGATTGTAGAAGCATACTGCTCATTGATTTTCTCCACGAATGGCGTATAGTTAATGCTGCGCACTGCTGTCATCTGCTTGACGAAGTGAAACTTCCGTATACATGAAAAAGGCGAGGCATGTCTATTCGGGGCCACACACATGCATTGACCCAAGAAAAGCTAGACAAAATTAATTGGGAACACTGGAACATCCACCCTACTCCCGATCTGTCACCTAGTGACTACCACATGTTTGGGCCGCTCAAAGAAGAGCTGGGAGGTCACCACTTTGACGACGCCGAAGGTGTGGAAACGTCCGTGCGCAGTTGATTACAGACGCGACCACATTTATTCTTTGATGATGGAATTAAAAAACTGAATTACTGAATCAATAAATGTTTTAAACCCAAAGTCCATTTCATATTTGATTCGCCCTCACAAAATTACATTCTCTAATAAACCTTGCTTTGAAACCTAGCCCTTTTTTAATTATTGAAACTCATAAAAAAAATTAACAGCTGCAAGATATTACCAGTAGGTGTTTCGTTGAATAACTCTGTGCACAGTTTTCTCGACCGGTTAGTTTTCTTCGAATTTAGTGCCATGAAAAACTCTGACATCACCATTATACTGCTTGAACAATCTTGATCAAGTATCGTTCAGTTTTGTAACTTCGGATGATCTTCCATCTTACCCTTGAAGGTTGATTTTCTGCCTTATATGTTTCGTAGAAGAGCTGATATTTTGAATGGGGCCGTCCCGTTTTTTTAAATGTGTTAATAAATATTTTATTATGAAAAGTTACTATAATCTGATGTAGGTAATAGCAAAAATTATAATTTTAGTGTTACTGGAATTGCACAAAAAAGAAAATAAAACCGATTATTTCTAAATCGCGCGTTTAGTAACGTGCTAATGGTACTTCTTTTTATTGGCTTTAACTTGTAAGAATACATCAACGACAAACGTAGTAATGTACAAGCATTAGCCTATAGCATTAGCTATAGGGCATGACAGGTGTGTTGACAGTGACAATTATTATAAAAAAGACGTTTTGACGATAAGACGTGTAGGTATATGAAATACATTTATGTTGTGGAATCAAATGTAATAGAACTTTCAGTCTTTAATGTGTGCTTTTTGTTTCCTAAATACGAAATGTAAAAACGTATAAGTAAAGCAAGAATTTGGAAAAGCCGTTAATAGTTATATTGCATATAATCCTGTCAACACGTAAAAAGAAAAACGATGTGACTTTTACTAAATAATATTTGTTAACCATGAAAGATATTGAAATGATTTTGGTCACATTGCAAGCAAACAAGTACAGCATCTACACGAAATGAAGAAAATTGGCAAACATGCTTCGTTCAAGGAAATTATAGTCCTCTTCGTGATAATATATTCTTGACTATAAATGGTCATTCTATACAAGGATTCATTGGCAGCGGAAGTGATCTGAACTTGTTAAAAGCCAACAGTTAGGTGCAGATGGGAGCGCCAAAATTTGATTATACTTGTGTTTTGGTAAAAGGATTAGGAAATTTGACAATAAAAACATTCACGTCTGAAGTAAAACTCAGTGAACACATTCTTAAAGCCGACATCGTAATACAGAAAACCATCTAGACGTAGCTAAACCAGGGCATGTGAAGAAAATTAACGAAATTATAACTAATTATAAACCAAAACACCCTAAAGAAACGAAGATATGCACAAAAATTATATAAGTACACTCATTTTTAGCAGATGTAACTACTCTCTTTTTGGGTTTAGGCTTTAGGTTTAGATAGAATGGTTGAGTGGAAGAGCAGATGTCAACTTTTAGTGACGCATCTGAACTCCAACGCCACTTTTCACTTCATTATTAATATTAATATAGAAATACTTTTGATTTTTTTTGTAACATACATATGTTGGAAATAAAGATGCTTTTCCGGATTGATTTTAAAATTAGTCTTGCAACGAGATACAAAACATTTCATGATTAATTGATATCAAATAAGATTAAAATAAAAATAAACCAGGATTTCAAAGGTGATAATGTTAAAAAATACACAAATTAAAACTGAAAACTAAGAACACCACAAAATAATAACAATACAATAGTTTATCAAACAAATATGAAAATAAATACTATGACAGAATACAGATTCCATATCATACTTTTGGCAAGCTTCTCTGTCAATTTACCATTATCACGTCATAAATGCGGTAAATTCAAAATTCAAACTTTGATATTTTTTCTTGGCATACTTATTAATAATATAAAAAAAAGAAAATACGTAGACACTATAATTTAATGTACACTTTAAGAAAAAAATATTAAAAAAAATCCGGGACGGCCCCATTGAACAAAAGATGTTTCTTTTTATATCTATCCTTATTCTAATCCTTGCGGTTGCCAACTTGACTCGAAAAATTTTACGTAATTACTTTCTTACTTAAGCACCTACTTTTGCTATTCTGGTTTGTTTAGTTAATTATTGAACGTCTCTTGTATTTTATTATTCTAAACTTTCCTCTTAACTAGATGTATTCATTATGATCTACAAGGTCGTTAGAGTTTTCAAAAAGTGATTCATCTCACTGTATCGACCAAGTCTCTATATTTCCTAAGACTACGGTACTACTTTCTGGATGACAGTTTAAACGATTTTTCTCCATGGTGACATGTGCTTTGTATGAAGAGGTGTCATCTTGGAAAATCGAAAGATGTTTGGAACACCTTTTCGCGAATATCTTTTATTCAATGATTTGCGCTCACTGCGGAAATCTATCATGGGAATTTCATCGCTCCTCTAGCTCTTTACCTGATTAAACTTTTGACAATCTGATTACCCTATTTTGATTGATTTCTGCTATAGATTAAGAAATCTGCATACTTTCTAAACCAAATAAAAATTTGAACGCAATGCTTCCAAAAAATCCATTTTACAAATCTTTTTTTCAGGTGAAATATTCAATGCGTACCTAGTACATTTCGATGGAATCAATACTAGAAAAAGGCTTCTTAGTTTATTTATTTTCATAAAAAATGTGTCTCTTTTCGAATATGCAGTCTCATTTAACTAATTTTTCCTGGTGGCATACGAAGGATACTGATCGCCAGAAATGCTTTGCCTGCTCTTGTAAAACCATTAAATCGCTTGATACTTCAATATCCACAAATGCGTCCGATGTATTTCTTAAAAATAAATCTTATAGTTTAATAGTTAAATTATTTATCTACAAATTAACTAAATACCGACTAAACACAGATATGTCTTAAACCTGCATTATTACTTTTTATTGTAGCCTTAGAATACACAGGAGGTGTGCCGTACGCTATTCTTAAACCAATCATCGATAAAGCAACACCAGATCAACTTTTCATGTTAGAACACCATAATCCGTACCTTATTGAAGATACAGACGAAATCTGGAAATTTCATTGTCAAAAGGAGTTTCGAAATAAGAAACGAGAGGAGCTAGAGTCATGGAGAGAAATGTACATGAGATGTCTAGATGAAAGAGAAGCTAAGCTTAAAGCATTAACCGAAAATATCAAATTAGCTCAAGATAAGTCTATACCCGTTCGACAAACTAAATTGGCGTACGTCGATAGTGTGGTTAAACCACCGCGAGATGTTATAAGAAAACAAGTCAAAAGCGGTTTCATTGATAAGAAGCCAATTGTTACTCCTTCTTCCAGATTGTCATCCTTAGCAGCGGCTGGTGCTGCCGGCCAGGTAGTTGTACCAAGTCCAGTAAGAGCTTCGTCTTCAAGTAAGTATAATATTAGTATCAGTCAGCTTTTCTTAACTTTAAAAGTTAAGTTAAATTGTTACCTTTTCGTATAATTTTCGATTATTTTTCGCGTTGGTAACTAGTTTAGATGCAAATCAGTTCATTTTACAGAAAAATTATTTTTGTGGTTGTAGTTTATTACTGCAATTAATAATAAACACTTTAGAAATAAACCAAAACTTAACTGTAAAAAGAATCCAAACTATTCTCTCTGTGTTTAAACATCTCGAAGCAAGAATAATAAGCTCTGAAAGAGAAAAAATAAAATCTGAGAACCGAAGAATGAACTAACACAGGATAATATTACCTTGAATACACAAAGTTTTACAATAGACGGTAAACATTATCAATGATTCTTTCGCTGAGTGGAAGCGATGCATCAAATACGTCGATCACTCCAATTATGAAATTGGTGAATGCTGGAAACGAACGATGTTTTCGAATTATTAAGATCATTCTCCGTATAGTACCGAACTAAATCGAAAAAACTTTTTTTTACGTTTCGAAAGATCAAGAATGGGATGGTATGATTAATTTTAGTCGGCAGAAGAAACAGTAGATTCCTTTAGAACCGTGATTTTGACTATTCCAACTGAAGACTGGAGTAACTGCTTTAACAATTAGTTTGAATGAATGTAAAAATGGAAAATATGTACTTATTTTGAAAAATATTAAAATACTTTGAATCGATCTACTGACTGATTGTATAGCTATATGCAACACTAAAAAGATATATCCCTTAAGTAATTACTAAGAAGATAATTTTAGGAGAGTAGGTATCTCAATCAACGATTGCTTTTCTTCAAGTATTCATGTAATTAATAATTAATTACGAAATACAATCAAATAATTTAAAAATTACCTAAACGGAACCTTCGCTTGAAACGTTTGAATATAATCCGCTCTGTATACAGATCATTTAAAGGGACTAAGGCCAGCTAGAAAAGATCTAGAGTGGGGCGGTTGTAAAACATATACGGAATTAACGCAAGCGTGCTATTCCCCCTTCCTCGCTGCCATATGTTTCGATATTCCTAGTAGTAGCAGCATTTTTCGATTAAAAAGCAGTTTTTTGTAGTTATCTTTATTTCAATTTTTTCTGTTCTTTTAAACTGAACGATCCCATAAGAGGACATCTCCAACAGGACAAAAAACTTGGAACCGTCGATGTGCACTTATGAGAGCTTTCCCGGTATATATACATCATCGGTTACTCTAAGTCTAAGGGTAATGGTAATATTTATAGTCCGTGCTTGAGGTTGTGTCGATGCTTGAGCACGCGATTTTGACGTAAATGTCATTACAAATCTGTCAAACTCGCGTGCTCAAGCACCGACACAACCTCAAGCACGGACTATAAATATGACCCTTAGGCTAGTGTGGGAAGTAGATTGCTCATGTATGCGTATGCCCTCGCTTCGTTTTCATACTGTTTCTTTTATAGGTGTTCACTTTAATTTGAAAATTTACAATTATAGTTTAATTTTATATAAAATAAGATATATAAGAAGATCGTACAAATATACCAAAAATATGATCACTCTAATTTATATTTCGGTTTAAATTGCTCTTATATGATTATTTTTTTAGGTGGTAGTTCAGCTGCAATAAAACCTAAGAAGGCGCCGTTAATGCAGAAGACTCTTCAATTTATGAAAGGGAACCGATTTAGAAGATAATGTTGTTGTACATAATAATGGCTATCTAGATTAATAGATATTGGGTAACTAAAATTCCTTTGTTTTTGATAGGTAGGTTATGACAACCGATTCTGTATAAAGGTTTGTTCCCTCTGTATTGTATGCATTTTACAAGTTATAAATCTTAATTGCTTTAACTTTTACACTTTAATTGTTGTATATAGTAAATGATTTTAATATGTGTATCGTTTTTAAGAAATGTATTCTTTTATACATTCTATGGTTTTTATTCTATTGCAAGTGTGTAGTTTGTATACATTTTAGATGCCCAATATGAGTTGGTAAGTTGAATATATCAAACGCAGTCTATTTAAATTATGATCATCTCAAAAAAACTAGTAAAATAAACTGAACAAATTTATATTATTTTTTTAAGATGTATTTTACTTGTAATTATTATACATAACATACACATATATGTTCAATTATACTCTATCATAAATGTTAGTTAAGTGATACAATAATAAGTGAATCGTAAAAAGAACATTCTTGTATTTTTTTTCCTATAGCTATATGTAAGTATAGCTTTCCTTTGGTTAATTTTTGTAAGTAAGCAGGAAATGCGGTTAGCTGAAAGTGTAAATGTATTTACCAAAGACCGTAAACTAGATCTATTACTCTTGCTTACAAACGAAGCCAGGCAACTATTTACAGTCGGATCAAGTATAATAAACGGGATTATTTAGATTAGTATATTTCGTATGTTTTTATTAAATAGTAGATCTTTCTTCTATCTAGCGATGTACTAAATATTCCTGAAACGTACAGTACATATAGCCGCAAAAATAAACCAAGAAAGGAAAATGTAATAACCCTAGAAAGTTAAAAAAAATCAGTAGCATCTAAGAAAACAAAGAATAAAAGAAGACAAACATAAAAAATAGAGAACACGCTAAACCAAGAAATTTTCTCAAACCAAAATTATAAAACAAAAACGAAATAAGGCTTCTGTTAAGCTATATAAAATTGTCAGGAGCACAGACACATAAAATACAGGATAAAAAAAACAATCTACATTATCTGGCTGGTGTGTGAAAGACTACATTACTAAAAACCTACATCTTCCTAATTATTAGTAAGTATGAGAAAATGCATCAATTTGAATACAATAAACTTATTGCTTATTTTTATTATACGTGAAATTCTACCAATGTGTTTTGTTAAGTCGATAAGGAAAAGAAAACGCTTTTATTCTTGATATATAAATACCATTCACATCATGACACATGTCAACTAAATTATGATATAATTTATAATAGAATTTAAAATTGGTGCCATTGCACGCTAGAAATATGACAAACTAATGAAAATTGGAAGTACTTTGGTGTAATTGGTCGAAATGTAAATTGCGACTAATCACTTCATCAGAGTGCTATCAAATCTAACTCTTTGGTTCTGCTGAATCGTCGATAAAGCATTTGTAATAGACATCGGTCACGTTCAGTTAGCACATCAGTAAGTCACCTATAGGTGCCGATAAGTAAAATACCGCACTGAATATCTACCCTATCTATAGTACAATGCCCACGGTGTAGGTATTTACTACGCTATTTCACTCGTTCGTATCTAGCGACGACTTACCAATGTGCTAACTGAACACAACCAATGTTTACGCAACATAAAAGTTAGTCGCCAAAACTTACTTTTTAAGTGAGTTTTGGCCACCAATTTTTTATCCTTTAGTATGACCGTTTAAGTAACCATTACTTTTTGACGGGAATATTTTTTTTAATGTGTGGTGGGTGCTTAGTTGCAGTGAGTCCATTAGCTGTATTACTTGTCTGGCTATCATGCAACTCTCGCGGTGTAATTTTGTGTGTGTAAATTGTGTTCAAGTGGCTTTGTGACAGCATCATGTCGCCTTTTATAATGCCGCGCTGTTAATCACTTTCCTCCCAATAGCGAATGGTAAGTCGATCCGGATTTCAACTCTCTGAAAAAATATCATCGCCCTCCAGAGAATTGAAACCCGGCTCCTACCGTCCTACCACAACGATAGTCAGCCGCCTAACCACTGCGGCTATCGACCCGTTGAATATATGACGTAACCCCCATAACTAACCAGAAACATACCAGAGCATGTATTGCTGACGAAGATAGTTGTGATACAATGAATATTTTGTTGTGTGAGGTTAAAATAATTTCTGATAAGGTATAGTCTTATGTTTGTGTATTTTGTTTTGTTTTTATGCAACATTGACGTCACAATCTGAGAAAGCGTTTTCGCATACACTATTAGTACGAATCTCTTTCTTTTTCTATTGTCTTGCAAACATTCTATGTCGTTGAATAAATATAGCGTAAACATCAAATTTTAATTCCGTATGCGTTTTATTTTAGTTAGCATGTATGAGTTTCAATATTGGTAAATTAGTGTAATGCATTGATACAATACTGTTGCCTACTTCTACGCGTAGGCACGTGAGTGGAATGATGGAAGCATTTGCCACACATCATTGTCGTTACATTGCAATAGTTTGTAAGCTGTATATTAATAAAGCTCCTAAGCATACAGCGGTATTATGCTCATTGATGCCCCTCAGTATCGTCGTTCTAAACTTATCTTCAAAGGATTATCTTTGTTTAGTGCTCCATCCTATCTCTCCTGCCTCCCACGTGATGAGGATGCGAAGTTTGGGTGTTCTTTGTGTGGTCTAATACCTCTTGGTTTCCCTCGTTTTATTCTATAGGTGTGCATTATTTCTATTTCTTTGCTCTGGCTCCCTTTAGGAAGGTCTCTTAGCTATGAACGACCTTATATTTTCTTCCAGTTGTTCTTCGTTTCGGTCATTCTTCCAAGTATATTATCTCTATATCATTTTTAACCAATCCTATATTCTCTAGTTTTATGTGCCACAAGCTACATGAGTTCCTCTCCACAAGAACCAATCTCTTCAAATATGACTGGAAGTAGTCGTATCCTGACAAAAACTGTGCTAGGATATAATCCGCTCTTTTAACTTTACAATGCACCAATGGTACAAGGACTGGATTCAAAGGTCTTTGTCCATATACCGCCGCAGATTCCATTTTTTTTCCATTGTCATTGCAATAATTTAATCGCAATTTCCTTCTGCTGTACTCTCGTCAATGCTGATCAGACAAATCAGTTCCACGGCGCATCCAGTAACACTATTTTATAACCACTCACTACCCTCAGGAGGGTTTATCTTTGAAGCTTTTTCATTGTGTCTAAGAAGTAGAAAGCTCCAATACAAGCTGGTATCGCGTAGAATACTTGTAATTGAATTATCGCGTACAATATTTCGCTCTTTCTACTCTCGGGATCCTCCATACATAACAGAATTTTTTGTAACGTTTCCGGACTAGATTCAGACTTCCGTGCAGTATACATTACATGAGATCCCAAAGTCAAGCTCCATCTAAGTCCAAGTCCAAGATGACACCCAAGTATTTTAATTCTGTTGTCCCTTGAATACATATGCTTCCGATTTTTGGAGGGCTATTTGTAACTCGTTCAATCTTATTATCCAATCGGAGATTATTTCTCTGAGTTCTCGGCCTCTATGACACTGTCATCTGGATACGCTATTGTCCTAATCCCCCCCATCAATTCCAGATCCAACACACCGTCGTTCATTATATTCCACAGTGTGGGACGTAGTACCGAACCCTGTGGTACCCCAGCGTTAACAGGCAAATTTCATCATTATAGTGATATTTATGAGATACTGCGAGACATTCCTTGTTGAGAACTCGCTCAAGATTCTGTATCATAAAGCTGTATCAAACGCATTCCTTACGTCCAATGCAACTATCGCGACCTATCTCTATGAAAGAAACCGTTTGACAAAGTGGCTGAATTGTTTATGCGATTGCTCTCCATTTCTCTTTATACTTCCTCCAACCTGCTTTTTATCAGCCTCTCATTAATTAAATTTTATTAAATTTATTGTTTCCATGTTTTAGACAAGATCTTGAGATGAAGTAGAATTAAATGTAAAAGTTATAGCGGAACGAAACGTTTTCGTACACATTATACAGGGTGTATTTTATTTACGGTTTCCATTTTAAACGATTTTAATACCTCGCCATATGAAGGCATATGATTTAGTGCCGGAATAAGTTCACTGGATGGATTGTAAACAGATTTTGTATAGACTTCCATACAGCAACGTCCATAGTATTTCTCCGCTTGATCCTCCATCAAAGATTCGTTGAACGTCCAGAAGTATTTAGTATACAATGATATACAAATAGGTACAAGTGTATTTATGAACAAATGTATTATACCTATTGAATTTATTTATCTATAGAGCCGAATACAATACTACATTGATACTGATACACTCAGAAATTATTATTACTAATTAAATAAAATTAAATTGATACATTTTTATAATTTAAATTAGGGGCTGATGTGGCAATTTCCTTAAGAGTATCTGCGATTTTAGATTTAGATTGGATTAAATCTAGGTTATGTTCATCATGCATGTTTTTGTTGCAGTGACTGAATTGTGTTGCATGTTAGTTATGATAACCGTTATATATTTGATAGTTTCAAGTTTTAATATTAATAGGTAAGTGTACATCTTTATTTATGACTATTTGATATAAAATTATGTTAATTTTAAAATAAGAGAAATGTTGCATTTTCTAAGCAAATAAAATAATCTTTTGGAGATATTTAGATAACAGAATTGAATGTGTAGCATTCCGTATTTTGTAAATGTATGTAGCTTATCATAGATGTAAATAAATGCGACAAACCCACAGAATCCAGCTCGATTTTTCATGATCGACACAGATACCTATTAGTCATCGGACATTTTTTATAACAAAAGTTAGATCCGGTCATAAAAAATTATTTGTCTCGAATATGTTTCATTTGAATACAGTCAACGAATTATTAGTATTTAAGTTAACAAAAGTACATTTAGTTCTTTGTGTTTGGCTTAAATATTTTTTTCGAAATCGTTTCTTATGTAAACAAAATTAAACAGTTGCTTCGATTGAGATTATGATTCACTTAAAACAATATCTTTGTTCGGAAAATCAAATAAAGTTAAATATGTATTGATAATTGGGTTAAAATAAAGAGTTTCTTCCAATATTATACTTGTGTATGTTATGCTTATGTGTTGACTCAACATTAAAAAATGCATTAACTATTAAACATCTTTTCTATTGTTTTAAGATCGCGCGATCGGTGGGAGATGGCGGGAAATTGTCTCTATATTCGATAATGGTAAACTTTTGAAATTCGGATGCAACATTTTTTTTTAATAACAAAAACAATTGCTGAAAGGAAATTGCAGTAGCGACTGTCACGCTGTTGCAGAATTGCTGAGATACCTATTTGTAATAAAAAAAAAAGACAAATTAGCAGAAAATTCAGCTTCAATACAAAGAAATTAGAAATGTGCAAATAACTCTTCAACAGTATATATTTCTTACTGTGATCTGAATTTTTAAACAATCTTGCATTAAAATTTCAATAATTTTACCGTTGTCATATATGGAGAGAAAGTATAACTTCAAGCACTGAATTAAAAAAACAGTTCAATATTTATTGACGTTTGATTTTATAAAATATCATCTTTGTTATATGAATTAAATAGTTTCTTAAAAGAAATACATCTACACGGTGTGGTTGATTTTACAATGTCTAGCTTACATGTACTTGCTGCAATATTTACCCCACATAGTTCATGGCAGTTACGACTTCGGTGGGTTATTATCAACTACTTCCATCTCAGAGTAGTCTGGTTTCCCCCCTTTTCCTTGTTTTCCATTTTGGCCCAAAGAAAATGATGGTCGTTCTCCAATTTTTCTCCGTGGACATCATAAGTCCTATTATTTGGTATAGTTGCTGCGCCAAGTAGGGCTGGGCGAAGTATCGATACCATAACTGGTATCGATTCGCCGATATATACCTTGGATAACATCGATATCTTGGAATCAATACCTGTGTGTCGATGCCTTGGAATCGATATCTACGAATCAATACCTAGGTATCGATACCAATACAACGATACCTAGGTAGCGATACCAACGAACTATGCGGTAACAACTACGGTGTCGTAAAAAATCATTTTTAGACAAATATTTATGGAACTAGTTTTCATATATTGACTCAAATATTAATGAAGGTGTAATTATTTGCGTACAATAACAATAATTGTTATCTATAAAAAAATCCAAAGTATCATAATATTGTACATTTGATACCGTAGATATGTTATTGAATATAATTATTGAAATCAACCTGAAAAAATCTATACCTACAAATCAGTCCTAGGTATCGATTCAAGGAATCAATTCGAGGTATCGATTTAAGGAATCAATTTGAGGTATCGATTCAAGGAATCGGTTCCCAAGTATCGATACCTGCCGATACTTAACCGATTCCAGCACTCGGAATCGATACATCGATAAGTATCGATACTTCGACTGGTATCGATACTCGATACCAAAAATGTCGGTATCGCCCAGCCCTAGTACCAAGGGTATGATACGCCTCCCCTCTCGCGCGTCTCCATCGACAGCGAATAGAGATTGTGTGGAACACAGAGCCTTAAACTTCATTTACATAGAGGGTAGTCGGAATTGTAGTGTAAGAGTAGTGGAGTACCGAAGTTAGTTCTCATGTATTTAAACGAGAGCATTTACATAAACAGTGCAACAGTAACGCTAGTGGAGAAGTAGTGCCAAAGTTCGCAAACTCCAAACATTCCCACTACACTACCGATACTTATACCAACGCGTCTGCGCAGAACAATCTACCGATAACAGCTGTTTTGTTGTGTTTACATTTGACTATACATCCATTACCAACTATCGTCGTTACGCATGCGCAACAAAGCAGGCGCATCGCCACTACTTTTCTTATGTAAATGCATTTCCGCACTACAATACACCTTCCACTACTCTTACACTACAATTGCCACTACCCTCTATGTAAATGAAGCTTTACTCTCCGCAGTGTACACATGTATCGGTACTCTGTTCTTTATCAATTTAAGGAGATACACTTTATAGCCTCATCTGTGTTCCGTCAAAGCCTAAAGATTGGTAATAATCCAGTCTTCTAAACTTGCAATTCAACAATGGTTTCAGATTCAGGATTAGCCTCTTTGTCCATTGCGTATTTGAAATACTATCATTCTCATGTTGAAAAATATATTAAGATTACTGATCCTGCCTAATAACTAAGGGTTCCAAAAAGTTTCTAATTGAACATTAATGCTACCTTTACTCGTAATATTTTAACAGATGTATTGTACTGGACAATTAAAAATCAACCATTTTGTATAGACAGATGTGTAGCTCAGAATAAAAACCTTTCATGTATATTGCATGTTAACTTCATAAAACTTTAGTATTAGCTCGAAATCTAAAAAAAGTTTGAAACAAATGCCTTTTTATTGTTTTAAAGTAACTTCAAGGATATTGTGCACGATCAGTTTAGTTTTCTGTCTAGTCTCAATTTCAGTTGGGCGATTAATTAAGCTTGTGAATGAATATGTTTAGTTCGCAGTTTATTGTTTACACATCAATTTAACTGATATAGCCCAACCTACTCAACTGAAGTTCTTTAGCAATACAAATATGTGCCTGACTATTTGCTTTTTTTTGTAGAAATGTGTAGAAATCCTTTAGAATCTTGTTTCATCTTACATATCAAATAAGCAACTATCTTGATCTATTATTACCGTTTTAGCGAACCTCCATTCCTAAAAAAAAAAAACACTGTTAAAATAACTGAATGTAACTTGTTGCAGATGCTTGGTGAAGTAAGAAAAACGCGCATTGTTAGCCAAATACGTGGTAAAGATGTTATAAAAAAAAGAATAGTCAATATTCTGAACAGACATTACAAAAAATTCGGGAAAATAAAATGGGAATTAAGCAACCTACACGAGAATTTGGAGTTACAAAAAGTACATTTCAAGACTATTTGCAAGGAAAACTTTTTAATAATGCAAGAAAACGGCTGGAAAACCAGCTGTTTCACAATGGATAATAGATATGTCGAAAATTGGATTTCCCATAAAGAAGACTTATTGGACACCAATTCTGAATGTGTGAATAAGGGCAATGACATGAAAATATGGGGTCGAGAGTTAATTTATTTTTATCAAACCATAATCATTTTGATATTTTAAGATCCACATAGAATTTTTAACAGACATGAAGGCGGATTTTTCGTATATGCCGGAAAAAATGTTGGCCATAGGAGTTTTAAAAACTTACACCAGATGAAATCTTGCAATGAGAAAGGAAGCATTAGTGTTGGTAGTATTTTGAGCGACTGAAAAATTGTCCCCCGTTAATGTTTTTTCTTATGTCAGACCTCCGAAAGCAATTGTTGAAAATATGCCGCGAGTCTTGGGCATGGGGGAAATGTGACACCGACTGAATGAAAGGCGATGTGTTTTACATCGCCAATTACTTTAACAAGTGGGTAAATAGATATGAACATGGCGGCGTTGAGCATATTGAGTGAGAAAACAAAGTTATCATTTACGCGCTTTTGCCGAATACCACTTACATCCTACAGCCGTGTTAATACTTTTAAACCTTTAAGGAAAAGACATCAGTAATGTTAATCAAAACCAGTACTAGGTATCGAATAAAGTGAAAAGAAAATAAACATCTGATCCAAATACAAAAATCAAAAATAATAATACATCTTTTATGCTTCTTTTGTATATTTCAACCGTAATCGTGTTCTATGTGCCTATCAGAATTGGTTTGAGCGCATCCACGGTGGTGCATCGCGTTCCTGAAATTTTCTGGTTCGAAGTGGACTACACTGAGTAGTCCATTTTAGAAGAAACTCTCCGCAGAAAACAATTGTTGATTAGATTCATTGCGCCAATTGAAAACTATACTTCTTGACATTTGGCAACACTGTGCGACTATTGCGCGTTGTTGGTTTTTGTAGTGAATGTTGTGACATTCACGCCATTAACGCTAAATTTATTTTATTTCAGGTGTAATTTTTATTGTTTAACCATAATGTAGCATTCATCTAAAAGCTAAAAATAATTGCAAATGTAATTTTTAGTTTAGATATATTTGTATTATGGTAGTATCTAGATTTTCAATATATATATTTATACGAAATTATTAGATATACTTGGATTTTATTGAAAACTCACCTTACCAATATATCTAGAAGTAGTAGATAATAAAAAGGTAAAAATTGCATCAAAAATTAGTCGCAAATATCTCTGATCTGATCGTTTGAAGTCACAAATATGTACCTGCAAAACGAACCAATCGCGTCATAATTTGTCTATTATATAGGCCGTGTTTTAATCGTGTCATTAGAGAGTAATAAAATACAATATCTACTAACTCAAAGTTTCGTCGTTACGGTAAGTGGCTTCTTCAGGATTAAAAAGTGGATAGGATGTGAGTAGAATGTCACGGTAACTCGACATGCAAACCACGCTAGATACGAAAACCTTCTGACAAAGAAAAGTTGTGCATACAACTGTGCAGTAAAGCGAATCAGTGAGCACTGTCTATTGAAGCGGCAGGGAGTTTGTTCAGATACTGGAAAATGGCTAATCATCATGACTGAGATTTTGGGAACGACTCTGGATCTCGATTATTTCACTTACCTTTCGAGGATGGAAAATAGTATTGCAACCTGTTTACAACAGATATTAAATCAAAACCAATTCTGTGGCCCGTGCCCAGTAACTGTTCAGTCAAGTCTGAATTTGCTGAAGAGCGCATCCTAACGGACCGTGAATGTTCTTTGGTCCTAGTTTGAATTAAGTGTCCAGTTTCATCTCTGTATACTGAACCACAATCATGGGGAATTTTATAAATGCCTTGATGAGAGAGAGCATGGCGAGTGTCCTTGGAGGGGGAAAAATTAGCGAGATTTTATTTAACGTTATGTTTTGGGTGGATTTAATGTTATGTTTACGAATAATTCATGGGTGAGCTGGGTGATACGGTGAATTGGCTTAAATGCTATATTTGAAGCCATCTATAATTTTAGTCATCATGTCCCCCGGAATTAGGGGGAGATGGTACCCTATATATGTACATTCATCCACGACTCGCTAATGAAACGTCGGAAACTCGTAATTCACAATTTATTATTGTTCTCTTCTACATTCACGGTGCTACAGATATCAGTAGAATTCTTCGTCAAAAAATATTAAATCCATATTTAAACCGCTAAGAAAGATCTCCTAAACTCTACCATCTTCCAAGAATACTCGCCATGCTCTCTCCCATCAAGCAACACCATTTTTTTCGAAATCTAAGGATATCAATTGAGATCCAGAGAAATCCCCAGAATCTCAATCGTGATAATAGTTACCCATTATCTGATATTTGGACACTCCTCCTTTCCGTTTAAATATCGTGCTCGGTGATGCGCTTCACCACAGCATTTCATTCTCAGCAGATTTTCGCCTCTAGTATGGTTAACACGTCGACTTACCGTGATCTTCTGGTATCCTCTACTCACTTGTTGCTCCTGAAGAAGCCATTTCACTTAGTGGCGAAACGTTGAGTTAGTAGATTTTGTATTTGTTTATTCTTTTATTTCATTTTATTTTATGTTTAGTTAATTTTTGTATTGCTTATAGGTATGTATATTATACTAATTGTGAGGTTCTCTACAGACATGGGCACTGGTCGTTAAATGACTTGCATGTGACGTGAAACCAATTACTTTATTGCAAATAATTTTAATTATAATTATACTGGATTCATACTCGCACTCAGTTCGCCGTATACTTAGCTAAATCTAAATGGGGAATACTCTAACAGTATCTCATAAATCAATAAAAAAAATATTTAGTCAGATATTTTAAAATGTTAACAGAAATTGTAGTCATACCACATTTCCCACTGTTTACCAATTTCACATTTGCTTATATGTTGTACTAGTCGGCGTCATCGTTTACATCTTTCGTCTTGCTTTTATTCTTTATTATGTCATCTAAAAATAGTTTGTCTAATTATTTATTCCAGAGAAAATTGAATATAAACCTAAAGTTGAACACACCTTGGCCTTTGACCGTATGTAACAACCGAAGACCCCTTATGAGGAGAAACTTAGAATAGCAGTTGAAGTATTTTCTTATCTAACACATGGTTGCGGTATGAAACAGAAGACTGCGCTGTTCCCAGATGGTTAAAAGAAAAATTTCTCTTTAAATTTTAAATACCGCAACTTTAAAGGTAGCTTTCAGTACTTCATGATGATAAATTTTATGTTTTGACTAAGCAAACTTCGATTGTAACAATATACCTATATCATATATTAGAAAAATTCAATTTCTTGTGTGATCGTCCAGCCGATCCAGCTGTGTATACCGATGATCCACGGCTAATTTATAACTGCGAGTAACACACCGTTAGTCGGTATTTTCTTATAAACCGTTAAAGGCCAAAAAAGATTTAAGGCATAGGTAAGTAAAATTAAATTAAAAATGAGTAAATTTAACAACTTTCAACATAAAGCCATTACGCGAACAGACCTAACTTATGAGCAATTGAAGAAAAACATTCAAATAATCTCAAATTAAAAAAAAAATTTAGAAAAACTTTCGTATAGCATAAGTACCTATATTATAATTTTCTAAACTAAATATTAAAGAAATTGCAGTCTATACTTTTGACTAACTCTATAGAATCTTTTGGATCATTAAATTCTAAAAAATAGTAATAAATATTAAAGAAATATGCTGAACTCTTCTTTAAAACGTTAATAAATAATTTCCATTTAACTTTATAATCTGAATTTATTTTCAAATACTGAAAATTTTATTAATTATAGGAAGATTTCTTTCTTCCTAGTCACAAATTTCCATCTAGTGTCAAAGTACGAAAGTTTTTCCCTACCATTATTTACTTGCAAATGGTAGCATTTTTCCCCTACTCCTTGGTATGTCATGTCCGCGTATTCCTATTGTAGTTGTTAATTAGGATAGTTCTTAACGTTTAGATTTAATATAATTTTAAGTTAGTGTAAGGGATTATATAAGTTATGGACGATTACGAATATGGGTATGTATAAGCAAATATAATATTTTCTGTTATGCGAAATAGTAAAATTACGACTGATAGTGGCGGTGGCGTCTTGAATCACACATTTCTGTTAAAATTGACGGAAGTTGACTGGCTGCCATTGTCGTTGGTAGCTTTGTAACGTCGTGTTGTAAACCGGCTGTTCGGAAAAATAGTGAAGTGCATCATAGGTTTGTAAGCATATTATGCGAATGTTGAGGCAACCTCAGGACATGGACGACGACGAAAAAGGGTATTTAATGTTCATTGAATTTATGTGTACAAACTGTTTGACCAGATCGTGCATATAATAGGTCACACCGTACTATTTCCCGCATAATTCTCCTAATCACTCATATTACGATATCTAGTATTCATTGTATGTCAACTTACCGATGAATTTTACGAATTTTAAGTAGCTAATCTATTTTTTTACCTGATCTTTGAACTTGCTTCGTGGTGATACAACCGGCTATTCGTCTAGCGTTCACCGACCCCAAGCGAAATCGTGTACGGTCATAGAACGGAAATGAAAATTGTCGATTCGCTTATTACAGGCTTAATTCGGACAATTTGCCGCGAATTAAATTTAATACGGCGCTCAATATAAGCCTAAATTTCGTAGTGCATTACAATTTATAGCTGAACATTTCATGCATGAATAAATACCATATTTTCATGAACTAACGGTACTTTCACTATTCACCATGTTTAACACTATTTACATATGTTACGCTACGATATCGCATTGTGTATCAACATGGCTTCATTATTATTAACTAGGCTTTATTTTTATCATTCCAGGAAACTTTTTGTTGGTGGGCTGTCTTGGGAAACCTCTCAAGATAACCTGCAACGATACTTTTCAAGATATGGGGAAGTTATCGACTGTGTTGTTATGAAAAATGCAGAATCTGGGAGGTCTCGTGGATTTGGATTTGTTACATTTTCGGATCCGAATAATGTGTCAGTTGTTTTACAGAATGGACCGCACAGTTTGGACGGCAGGTACTAATTTATTTAGTTTTGTAAGTTTTATTTTGGGGGTCCATATCTCATTCTGTTATCCATACTGGTTTTTATAAATTCTCTAGCTCAAACTATTTCTTCAAATGCGATCATGCTAAATTATAATCTACTTTCTCAAGTGCGTTTTTTATATGATAAGATAAAGAGGTATGTACATTTCTTGGTACTTGTACTATTTGCTTAAATAAATGAACTGGTAATAGAAGTGAATGTGGTCTTCTCAACTTTTAAAAATTAAAATCTGAATTGAAACATGTATATGATTCTAAGAAAAAGCAATGCTAATGTCTATTCTAATAAATAAAAATAAAACAATCCACTACAACATTGGTTTCTACAATATATTCCAAATATTTATTATGGATAAACATTAAAACTTATTATATGAATTAGTAGTTAGATGAAATTGTCTGTATAGCGTTAGCGCTAAAACAGAGTTGAAAAATTTACAATTAGTAAAACATTTTGATAGGTATTTTTGAATATTCATCTTATACCAACCTTGAACTCAATATAAAGTAGCATTAAAAAGCAATTAGGCCAAGTAAAACATTTTTAGACTCAATAGTTTCTAAAGTATTAGAAATAGAACGCACCTAGAAAAATATATTTTTTTTAACGTAAAGAGAACGGCCCAACTGTTAAAAGTATTCTTTTTGTATTTGTATATTACAGAACCTAAATAGATACTAAGAGACAAAGGGTGAAAACGAAAAGTTGAAACAACATATTTGAACTAGTAAAAATCAAAATTAAATTAATTGCAAACTATCTACGCGTATCTAACACAGGCAATACGAACTATGTACTTTCTTCGCCCTATTTTGAAGCAAAGATATATAAAATGTGTAATATCAAAGGAAAGTAAAAGTTAGAATGCGGAAATTAACTACTTTGATCTAGTAAATGTGAACAAAGTGATTTGCAATTATTTGATTTTAAAATGTAAGATCTGGCAACTCTTAGCCCACTACATATTTAGAATAATTTGCTTCGTACATACTGAGGTATCTGATACCTGCTATTCTGCTTATATGTATACATATTTTTATAAGTTTGAAAGTGGAGCTGCCAAGTTGAGGGTAGTGCTATCACTTACCAACTTTTATACATATAAGTTTAGCCTATTTCGATTTCAGGCACTTTAAGCTTGCTTTCTTGGTGAGAATTTAAACTGCAGTAAATACAGCAAAATCCCGATAGTTAAAAAGTATACACATAATAGGTAAAGTGCGTTCACGATTCGAAGACGCACACGTCATCATTGACGTCAAAACAATATTGCAAAATCGATTTGTTTATATTATAGGTTAGAATACTGAACTCTCATGTCAAATTTGCATTCATTTGCATTATTTATTAACTTTCAAAGTCTGAAATTTCTGATTAAAAACAGTGAACTGTAATAAGAGTTGGGACTCTAATGTAATTTTATATTGATAAATAACTAAATTTATTATCTCTCATAAATTATAGTAAATACAGGTAAAAGCTTTGTAGATATTGAATTATAACAAAATACTAAGAAAATAAATCTTCACTCTCAGACTCTACATCAAGATTAATAATAAATTCGCTTGCATCTTCATGATCAATCCTAACCTTTTTTTCCACCATTTTTGGATTTTTATTTCTCTAGATATGTTGTACAGTATTACTCCAAACATCTGGCGTAACCGTTTTAATTGCATCATTCCATACTTAGAATCATTTATAGGTTCGCCACATTCTCCGACATGTGCGTAATAGGTTTTTCAAATTTTCCATACATGTTATTGATTTTATAAACCACTGCAGATTTATTTCTGTAGAGATTTATAACTATAAATACAAAAAATACCATGCACATCGTATGAGGCATTATTGTTATTTAACCATTGCTGGTTATATGCTTTGGTTCAGGCTATAATTGATGGTTTATTTAAAATACTATAGGTAGCTTGTATTATCAACAATAATTCCAGAAAGTGTCTTTAGTTGGTCTACACAATAGGTTTGTTCCAATCACCGATCTCAGTACGATACATGTACTAGGTCGTGATCGTTTTCTACGCATGCGTTAACTCTGTACAATTTATCAACAACTCTGACAGTCATCATCTTGTTTTGTTAGTGGAGTGGTTATAGGTTATTTTATCATTTGGTTAACTGTGGTCTGCTGTGATGTACCGCTGGTTTACTTAGGGATAAACACTATAATAGTTATATTAGTTACCTAAATAATTTTCATTTTTCTGTTCCGGTTCGTATAACAATATCTTCATCCATTTCGGACTCGAAAAACTCTCACTGTCCTCTGTCTTTTTATTATTTTGATAAGAAAAAAGGTAACAATCAACAAAATTAGAAATCTGTTTTTAATAGAACATGGAAGATGCAACGTAATACCTAACCACAATAATTGTCCACTCTCACAACAAAACAGGAGGGGTAGATACATTGCGCATGTCAGTACAAGCGGTACATACTCTGGACGGGTTACTGTTGTGACGGTACAATTACCGATCCTTGCACGGCGCTATTTAAGTTGGAACACACTTGTGATCGTGCTTTGTACGGTCATATAAAAAGCTGGAACGCCATTTTCATACTGCGCAAGCACTGTGCGCTACTGTTACGATAATAGGAGGCGGTTGGAATAAACCTAATAATTGATGCTCGAACAACTGTAAACAATTGACTCGATTCATTTCCCCATGGTAGTGACCATAATCGCTTCCAGATGGAGCAAACAGAGGCAGCGGACGTCTACTATTATTACGTTCTGCTGCACAGTTTGCAACCGTGGATGCAACAAGCCGCTTACATTGGCTGCGAAATGGCATTGCTATTGCTAGTTATAATAATAACTGATTTTTTTTGTTAAAAAAGAACTGTTTTACTGATCCTGAAATAACTATTTTGTAGTTCTAAGAACAACTTTTTTACAAATACAGGAAATTGCAGCGAATTTTAGAGCAAACGAACAGTAAACAAGCACCCTCCATATGACGTTCATACCAACATAAAAATGCATTCCCATGATGTACAGATTAACCTACCTTTTTGTATTGGTGACTCCGAAAATTCTGATAATGGCGTACACGTCTTCTAATCGTAAACGCGGTATAATACATACCCAATACGCTTCGTTTAATCAAGGTTTGACTATAGCGTAGGAAAAATATGCATAAGAGGAGATAGGCATTCCGTACGTCAAAATCATCTGGCCACCCCTTCAATGTTGATGCGGTCCGCGAAGAACTTGTAGTGACTCCGGACACTAAAAAGATTGGCCGAACCCAATCTATGTGATTAGAACAATATGCGTTAGTTGATTGACGTTTCAAAAATGTATAGAGTTGATTACAAAGTTGTTACTATCGTAAGTCGCAAGTGAAATGATGGAAAAAAAACGGAAATATAGAAGAGTCATAGTCTTGGTATTCATCGGTAGAATCTGTTGAGAAACCTATTTTATGATTTCAAAACTTCATGATGGTAAACCAAAATAATAGTAATAATAATAACTCTTAAATAGGCAACTAAAAGTAATATTCAGAAACGAATAAGGAATCTATGTGAAACTGGTTGATTCTTAATTACTGTCAATTGTTTTCTTATCATGTGCATAACGAAAATATTCTCGATAAAAAAGATATCCCGGTAAAGAACGACGAGCTGCAATTTTTAATGTGAAAACATGCTAAAATTTATATATTTATATAATTTATTACAATTTTAAAATTAATTATATGGACTATCAACGATATTAATCAATTCATTAATTCGGATAACTTATGTAATTGATATTGAAGGTTCAAAAGGTATAAGGAAATAATCATAATAATAATAATAAATATGATCCAAGTTGATCTACATTTCAGATAAACACACGTTTGCAGAACCCTAACATTTATTGTGAAATAAATAGAGACGCTTACATTCCTGTTGTACACGAAAGAAAATCATTGTGCCGCAAGCATAATTTTAAAGAGCATATAGAATCTAGTAATGATAACATCATTTTTAAATAACATATTTGTAATTATAAATAAAATTATTCTTTTACAAACGAAAATGATTGCCAATAATTGCTTTAATGGAGACCTGTTCTAAACACAGGAAGTGAATGAAATGGTGATAATTCTGAACGGAATTTATATAATTTAACATTTTGTAAAGGTCATGTTAATAAATATTACAATGTATTTTTGTAAATACCGCAGTGGATTATTTTTTATTTTTGCCCCTGAATTTCTATTTCTCTTCATTATCATCTCATTATTTTAAGAGATATTAATTTTATATAAATCATTTGGAAAATATCAATGTGTACTTGAAAACTTACAAGTTAAGATTATTTTTTTACAGTTATAAAAGTGTTTGATAGTATTTTTTACAGTTATAAGTGTTTCATAGTGATACAAATTTAGATTTTTCGAAAAGTGTATACATGACGTCACAAAACGTAAATACGATCACGCAAGGCGCTATTTTGTCGGAATCAGAGATTGTTTTCAAAATATTTTTGCTAAGGGATATGTATCACGGTCACCATAAAAATAGGTACAGTTCAATTGCTTCATTGTAAATAAATCGGTGCCACAACAAATTCAATTTGTGAATTCAATTTGAAAATGCCTCAACATTTAAGCACAGTTAATGAAGCTAAAGTGGTGACGATGTTGGAGAATAGGTAGTCATTACGACGAGTTGCCCGAGGTCAATGTGGGTAAAAATACTATCCTGAGAACAACAGCCTTATTCATGCTTCATATTGTATGTTCTTATACGGAATGGCTTGAAGAGAAGGAAGTGCTTACATTACCTTGACCGGCAAACAGTCCTGACGTGAACCCTATTGGGAATGTCTGAACTAGTATGGTCAAGAAAATTTAACAAACAACACCAAATTTAAACTTCAAAATTCAGAAGAGTTGTGACAATCAATTGAAAACTGTTGCGAAGAAATTACTCCAGAATACACATCTTTAAAACGTCATCGAACAAAACTGTAGTTTTACAAAAGTTTTATTATTTTATTTTATGAATAATATTAACGTAATATCTTTTCTAAAATCTGAAATTGAAAAATTAAATGATAATTTGTTTAAAATATCAGATTATTTTACTTGTTACTATAGAAATACATACATGAATACCGTTGAGATAGAATAAGTAGCGAGACGCTATCACGTGGCTAAAAAGGTGCAGGTCGGCCATATTGGTACTCCACTTTACGTCAAACACGTAGATTATAGTGTATGTGTCATGTATGTTTGCATTAATTGATTATTTCAGTTATCTGCGGTTATATGATATAGCAAACTACTAGAAGACATTATGGTTTCTTGTGCTTTACCTAGTTGCAAGAGTAGAAACAGCGTTAACAAGAAGAATTCGTCGATAATAATAAAATTATACTTATAATTTTCAGTAGTTCGGACCTGGTGAGGCAGCCATATTGGTACTCCACTTTAGCCTCGCTCTGTGCGCCGTTTTGAACATACAGGAAATATGCTTCATAGCGTCTCCTTAGTATACTAGCTCAATGATGAATACATTGAATTTCCAATAGTGAAATAATGGTATTAAGAACTTGTTCCCATTTTTTTATGTCGCCCATGGTATATAGGATTTATTAAAAGTCAGTTACTGTCTTATTACCTGTAATTAAGACAGGCCTTTTTGACATATTTAGAAACTTAACCATAATTTAAGAAGCATACTTGTACACATTTAAGTCGCCAAGTAAAATTTATTATTATCAAGTCTTGTGAATGCAATGTTTATTTAAACAAATTTTTATTTTAAAATGGTAAAATAAAACTTTACATTTAAATTTACCAACACATTATGAGATATACAAGTCAAACACTTAATAGTCATACCTACAAATGGAAGAATATACAGAAAGAAAGCGTGAAATCATACAATCGAACTTTTAAGATAGTACGAGTTGAAGTGATCTCGTTTTTTGTTCTTGTAACATAAGGACTTATGACGTTTGTCTCTTGTAGATTTATTTCAAAATTATCAGTAATACGAGACATAACACGTGATCATCCTTTTCTGAAGCTACAGTAAATTAAAAATTTTAAATTTCGGACTCAATACGTTTCCTTTCCATATGCCTTATTGGATTGCATATATTAAAATCGAACAACACACTGACACCGAAACGATACAGTTTAAATGAATTGCCGAATAATGCACTGTTGGATATTATTAAAAGAATGTACTTTATGCATGGTGGAACTCCATATCACTCTTTTCTTATTTTGATTGTTTAAATAATGACAACAGATTGATCAGTCAGATAAGACCTTTCAGATCGCTAGTATCATTAAATATGTATTGTTAATTTTTTTGTCCGTTTTGGAGTTATGACCAAGACAGGTGCCTTTACAGGGATATAATTTAGGACGGATTTGAGGGATACACTTTGTGTTGCGCATGAGCGGAATAGGAACTAGATTGGATTTTTGAAATAACTGTCTTGATGAATACAAATATCACCCAGGATTGAAAAAAATATTGTTAGTTACGTTAATATGAATTTGAAAATCTAGCATTTAGTAAATTAGTAGAACTGTTAAACTGTTTACTATGACGTAAATAGAGAATACACTGTTGACTAGTCAACGATTTAAAAAATGGGACGACTTCTATCCAATAGCGCCAATCTGATTTTGCAAATTAAATAAACTGTTGGACATTATTCACGAGCGCACATACAAATACATATACTTACACTGAATATTTAAAAACAACTAACTCTACTATTCAATGATTATTAATTACTTTTTTTGTTTCGAATGTTTAGAACAATTGACCCAAAACCTTGCAATCCTCGTACGCTACAAAAACCTAAAAAAGGTGGAGGATATCCCAAAGTCTTTTTGGGAGGGTTACCGTCCAATGTGACGGAAACTGATTTGAGAACATATTTCACTCGTTTTGGGAAGGTTATGGAAGTGGTTATTATGTATGATCAGGAGAAAAAGAAATCTAGAGGTATGCATTATTATTATTGGTACTTCTGATATTTATGTCGTTCAGCATGAATGAGTTTATGTTATTTTAAATCTGTTGTAGGTTTTGGTTTTTTATCATTTGAAGACGAAGATTCAGTGGATAGATGTGTTGCAGAACACTTCATTAATTTGAACGGCAAACAGGTAATGTTTCATGAAGTAAATTTTCAACAAATTTGATTGTAACAATACCTTACTTAAGGTAATGTAGTCGGTTGTTATCTAACTCGTTTAAAAACTCTATTCATAAGTAACATATTCTAACCATTATTTTTGCTTATTAGAGTTTAACAAGCATATTATGTCTCTTTCTTCGCCTTTTTAATTCTAAATCGATAATCCTTAGCTTTAAAAACAGTTTACGTATAACGAATAATTTTTTCGATGCCTATTTGTATTAAATTTTCTTATAGATTTTCATATCCTTATTTTAAGTGCCCACCTCGCGTTGATCTTCGTAACCGGTCTCTTTGGCGTAGCAATAAGCACATTAACCAGTTTTGACATTTTATTTTCTCCGTAGATACTATCTTAGGGAACTTAACCAACATAATTTGACTAAAATATAAAGAAGTTTATGTGATACCAGTTTTCTTCGTATTGATAATGTGCTGTTGGTGCATAAATAGGGCTAAACAACCGATTTTGTTGCATTGAATTTATATATGATCTACATCTTAAGGTCCTTGAGGAAACGAGAGGAGGCTAAAATTTCCAACATTGATGTTATGGTGAACTGGCCGGATGTTTAAATCTCTCGGCTTCGCACTTGGACTTAATTATTTACAGCCTTTATTTGGAAATTCACGATCATATGGAATCTATCTCGCGTGGTTGACATTAACATACCACCACTCAACTTCTAGGAAATCTCTAAATGATTGTCTGATCTGTATACATTGCTTACATTACAAGTTTATAAAACGTAGGTAATAGTTATTGATGTCTCTACGAATTTTCAACTTCCAATACATTTCAAACGCTTTCTTCTATAATTTTTTACAACAATCTTGCTGTGTCTGTTACAAAAATGTTATAACATAATACAGTAACATAATATAGTAAAATATAAAATGATGTGTATGTCTTTCCAAAGGTTTCAATCGGATTCAAATCATTTTCACTGATCAACTTGATATCTGCATCTTATATTTCTGAAGGCTGTATTTAGATACATTATATCATCAAATATAAACATATTCCAGATATGAAATTAGATTTTCGTATCATTTATATCATTTCTTGTGGCATAGGTCGAAATAAAAAAAGCAGAACCTCGCGACGGTTCTGGTGGAGCAAAAATGGGTGCAGCTGATCCATCTTCAACATGGGGTCCACCACAGAATCCGATGGGTATGATGCAGGGGCCGAACGGTCAAATGGGAGGGCCCCCTATGAATTTAGGTGCACCAATGGGGCCGAATATGATGCAAAGTTACCAAGGATGGGGTACGTCACCTCAACAGCAGAGCTATGCCGGTTACGGGACTCCATCTGGACCGGGATCTTACACTGGTTGGGGGCGCCACCGGCGCCTCAAGGTCCTCCGCCTCAATGGGGCAACAACTATGGAGGACCACCACAGCAACAAGGATATGGTTCTTACGGTGAGCGTTCCTTAATCATGTTTTAGACATAATTGTTTTTGTAACAATAACAATAATTTATTACGTGATAGGCAGTCTTTCAATATTAAATTTGAGTACCTTCAGGTTTTCAGACTTAAATTAGTAAATTGAGAAGGAGGAATGGCAATAATCACCTTTTAGTTTTAGTTTTTGTCTTTTTTGATTTATGATTATAATAACGCCTTTTGTTTAGGAAGTTTTAGTTAGAAACATTAAATCTATCAATAAAGTATTAAGCAAGTCAAAATATCTTTATCTTTTAAGCATTATAAAAGAAAGCATTTTAAGTACAATAAGTTCTCTATCACTGAAATATTTTCCATGTGATGCGGTAGAACGGACTTTGTTCAGCAAAAAAATAGATAAATTCAAAATAGAAATGTACAATCGAATTTGTATGAGTGGAATATTATATTACCTTACACCGATTTATTCAAGAATTACTGGAATCAGGTTGAACGAAAATAAGTAGATAACGCTTGAAACGCGATGCTACCGCCTTCGAACTTCACCACACTCAGTTCTATTTTATTGTAAGGCGAGTAACTGGAAGTGGCCATCACGTGATTTTAAATTAATACCGTACAGTAATAGTACCAACATTAAAACAAGAGAAGTGATAAATTGTTTATAAGTTTGATCAGTATTATCATGTCTTGATTATTAAGAATAAATTACCATGCGCAAACTGAAAAAAAACTGAAATATAAAACCGTGTAAACAGAACATGTTGCAGAAAAACGTGTACATACATACTATTACATGTGAAAAATATAAAAAAGAGACTCGTGTTATAGGAAAAATACACCACACTAATCGATTTTACAATAATCTATGAAGAATTTTATCGCAGTGTAGTCTAGTCTAGCGGAGTATCAATATACAGTGGAATCTCTTTAACTCGAACCTCCCAGAAACAGGAAATAAAAGTCGAATTAGGGAAATGTTGAGTTATGGAAAAATTACGCAAGGATATTATGTCGACTCTTGAACTTATCCATTCATCCTATGCTAGCTAAAAATTCCTCCCAGTCCAGTGCGGCCGCAAGGCTACTATATAAAATGCTCGAACTTGGTTGTTCGCCAAAAATATGCAACTTATGAAATATGTCGAGTTAGGGAAGTTCCAGTGTATGTTGTGTAACCAAAACAAACACTTCTCTTTCTAAGATCTAAATATAGTTTATACAATTTAGGTCACAGTGGAATGGAATGATTTTTTTTAATATGTTGTTCAAATACGTACATTAAAATAAATCTAATAGAGTTAGAACACGCCAGTCAATGTCTTCTACTTATTAAACTATAGTCAAAAATACTCTATGAGGTACGATATTACAACATGGTGGTTTTCATGGGCCCTCATTTTCTCACAATCAGTACCAGTGGCACTGTGTTCCATAATGTTTCTTTCTAAACGTATGTAGTTTCTGTAGATTAAATATATTAATTTTGTTTATACAAGTTATGTATAAATTGTCACATACATAACGTTGTGATATTAGAACTACTTAACAATATGATATGCATAGTATTTTCTGCAACACAATTATGTTACTTGTTATTAGATGACATGTACAAGATGAGATCGGTAGTCTCACAGGTTATGAGATAAAATTACTGCCACCAATTCAATGTTGGCGAAGTGTTCACCTAATTATTGTTTTAATTTACGAACACTGACCCATCATGCATATAAATCATGTTAGTTGCATTCGTTGCATCTCGTCAATAACTTGTTTCAAAACATTGAGGAACTGATCATCATTAAACCAATTCGATAGACAACAGTGAACAACATCACAGATATCTAGAAATTTCCACTTGCAAACACATTTAAATGTGAAATGATAGATCGTAACTACCAGAAGCATTCTCGGTAACAATAAAACAAATATGTATATATTTTTTGCAACGTTCGTGGTCACTTTCGAAGATTCGCCCTGCATTTAGCATTCCAGTGCATTTTGAATAAGTTTGTTTAAGTATGCCACTAATTTGAGTTAAACTTTAGTAATACCAGACAGCTTATTTAAAGTTTCTCTAAAACCATATCATAGAAATGCATGACAAAAGACTATTATTAATGTTTAGTTTTTGAAGTTAAATTCCAGAGAATTAGATCATAAATACGTCTTGGCTAGAATTTCATTTCTATTTTTACGAAAGAATAATTTGTTTCATTTGTAGAGGTAAAAGACTGAAAAAACTTGTTGCTTGTTGTTCTTGCTTGGATTGACCCCTCTGTCCTAATTATATAGATTTTCCAGAGTTCGCTGTAAAGATATATTTTTGTTATGATCTACACGTACCATTTTGGCGCATACTATCATAATTAGTATTCACCACTTCATATTGTCAGGGAACATATTTGTTTATAGTGAAGCAGACGTTAATTACGAAAGGGGTTATATACGCATTTAACACTATTACGGTAAATGTTTGTAACCCTGAAGATAAAAAAATAAAGACAAATCACTTCTTCACACATTTAATTTGAATTTTGATAAGATGTGTGTAGTTTTCTTCTGCGTAACATTTATGTTGTAGAATACATAAACGTATACCAGTCCGTAGATGTTTTCAACTTTTTTATTTTAACGAAACTACGAAAAACCAATCAGCATTCTGAATATATATGCATATCAATCTTACAATTCTTCTCAGTCTAATCTACATTTCCATGTATCAATCAAATGTTACATCCTGCATAGCCGGTTATTTTGATTACAGTTATATTCGCATACATTTTCAGGACTAACTTTTTTGAGTATACAAGAGGCGGTGTGCATGTATTGTCTCTGGAACTACAGTTCATTTCTTGAATGTATTCCAAAAGTTCTGATATATGTCAAATGATTATATTTGAATCAATATTAATACGCATCAGTATCACAATTGCATTAAAATTTGTTTGTGTCGTAATTTTTCTAAATATCTTCTTGCGTTTACTACAAAAACAAGGTAGGTATTTATTATTTATTTTTTTAGTAGTATGTGTTGAAAAAAATTGATTAGAAGAAAAGGAAGCATGCGATACATATCCCGAATGAAAGAGTTTTCTAATATATCTTTAAATCATACGAGGTGTTTTAAAAAGTCTTAACATTTACATAGAGGTGTTACATTTAGTAAATTTATAGCTTTATAGACAGTGAAAATAAACAACTTTAGAAGTAAACTGGCTTGCAATAAAATCTCGTCCACCTAGTTTTACCTAGATTGATTTTAGCTTTTTATGATATTTCTAATTTGACGTTTCAGTTTCAAAAGTACACTAGTTTTATAATGTACCGTAACCTCAATGCATAATTTGTTGCATGTGTCAAATCTAAAATCAGCTTACATTGAAAAATAATCTTAAACAATTAGCTTGTTTGACATTATGGTGTACCGTAAAACGAGGTGACTTTGTGACAGATTTGACACTTTTAATAATACATATTTTCAGTTCTAGTTTTATAACTGAAAGGTCGAGTAAATAATATGAAGTAGTCACATCATTTAGCTAGTAAACAATGACGATGTGAAACAAAAAACAATAGTAGTTTAGCCAGAATTTTGAGGTATACTTGTCACACATTCAGCCCATCGCTCGGGGTGACTTTGTGACAGCATTAGGCTTTCACTAAAACACAATGTCATCTTTCTTTGAGGAGATTTTAGAACATTATAACCACGTAAATGTATGCCAAGCTCCAAATTTGTCACAAAACAACCTTCTAACTGAATCATCAATATGTCACAAAGTCAACCCAAATAATAAAAGTTATCGTTTTGGCACAATTTATTTATAGAAAATGTAAGAAAACAACATAAATTAAGTTTTAAATACAAAGTATTGCGATGTATTCCGTACCTAAGCAAAATCGAAATTATGAAGTACATAGGATAGATCTTCATTACTTCTAGGTATCTTCCCTTGCGTTTCTCGGAGGTTACTTTTTTCTAATTTCACCTAAAGCTTTTCTAATGATTCGGATGTATAGTTTTTGTAGGGGCAGCTTCCCGGTAGCTTCTTATACTCCTTATACTTCCGTGGCATTTCTAAAATATGCACCGAATAATTAGATTAACAAATTTCACCCCTATTAGTACCAAAAAGTTTCACAATCTCACCTCGATATTTGTTGATAATTCATTTCGTAGAGCATAAGTACTTTATTTTTAAGAATAACAAAGAGGTGATGGCACTTTCTGCTTCTTAATAGATCATACTATAACACTATCATGTGCAAAAATAGATAAAACAAACGGTTCAAGTTACACAAGACAAAGTATTGCAACTTTCTGATAAGTAAAAATTGTTATCTACCTTAAAAAATATGTGTGTTGTAAAAATACTGCAAAAGGACCGCGAGACATAATACGTGACACTGCTTCAACCGTTTACCGATGCGTGTGTGAGAGATTGCTACAATAACATAACAAACAGAAATGTAACAGTGACTTTTTCAAAGGAGTGTGGTGCTGTCACAAAGTCGCCTGGGTGTCACACAGTCACCCCGTTTTACGGTACGAGATTTTATTGCAAGCCAGTACATTCATAAAGAAATAGTAACGAATATGTTAAATGATGGCTTATAATGCGGTATATACAGGATGTCCCAGCTGATGGTTTCTTTGATAATTTGTTTATTTTACACTAGAGAGAAAAAAGTTGTCAATTTATACGATGCAAGTTAGTCCCTATTTACAAATATACAGGCTGTCCCAATTATAGAAAAAGCGTACGTAACTTTATTATTTTAAATAGATCATCCTAT
>CM043021.1:18082885-18131169 GCA_023690525.1 Holotrichia oblita | reverse complement strand
AAAAGAATAATATATAAAATAAAGAAGTCTTCATTTCAACGGCGACGAAACACAAGAAATAATAATTAAAAAACACGATGAATCATTAAATGCGTTAAAGAATTTCCAATTTTTTACAATTGTCCGATTGGAAAAACGTTATTATTTATACTAAAAATCGTTTCTTATTTTGTGGTTCAATAAATACCACAAGTAGTAATAATTACAAACATCTCTCCATGTCTAAAAGTAATTTAAAAATATGAAACAAGTAAGAATAGTTTAATTATCTGTATGTCAGTGTATTATCGAGATTATACTAAGTATATATCTACATATTTTCGAAAGAGCAAAAAGTCTTATTTGTATACATTCAGGGGAAATTGAATGTCAATATTTTAGGAACGATTTTATGATGTATTTTAAAAAGGAAACTTATATAAACTTATATATGAACGTGTGACCTAAACGTCTGTCAAAGTAGGTAGCTGAAATTCCGTACGAACGCCACTGGTGGAATTAAAAAAAATGGGGAACACTCAATAATGCCTCTTGATACATACTACACGTATACCACGTTTCATTAAAATATCTAAAGTGGTATTACAGGAATTAATAAAAAACTATTTATTTTCGAAAACTTTATCACCCTGTATCTCAAAAGTTAAGACCTTTTAGGTCATATGTTCATATGAAGTTTTCTCTTTAACATGACGAGTAGTATACGGTCCTGCGACGTCCAGCAAAAAAAAAAAACTATTTATTTTCGAAAACTTTATCACCCTGTATCTCAAAAGCTAAGACCTTTAGGTCATATGTTCATATGAAGTTTTCTTTTTATCATGACGACTAATATACGATCCCGCTACCTCAGCAAAAAAAAAAATGCGAAAAAATCGTTCCCTGAAATATGGACATTCATTTTGGAAAGTGCCTGTATAGCGGGTTTTATTCAATCAAAGTCGGCCATATTCCGCTCTTTACTATAATAATAGCTGTCGCAGAGGTAAACGGGGCTCCCTCCTGAGACCTTACGAAAGGACTAAACTCGAAAAGGGGGTGCCGATCGACGGGAAAAGGATTTTTCTAATCAACTGTCTAGGTTTCGCCGCAGACCAACGTCCGAATCCTGTAAGATTAGCAAACGAATTAAAAATTCGCGTTGGAGCGGACTTTGAGCGCTTATATCTCCCGAACGGTTAACGCTACGCCAAAACTATTCATGTCCGAACATATTCTCCTCGACGAGTACTTGGTTATTTTGGGGAAAAAATTTTTTTCCGATTAAAACTAAAAAATACAGCGTCGGGGCGCCGACGCCCAATAAGACGACGCTTTCCCAGACGTGACCGCCGAACCGGCCGTATTTATAATGACGATTTCCAAAATTTCAAAGTTCCAACGCCTTTCTAAACCGCTTATTTTTTGATAAACGTCGCCAAAATTCCTCAAAACAGATAGGTACTAGATATTTCTATATGAGAATATGATATCTCGAATTTACGAGCTCCTGTGGCGCATCGGAACGGACGGTGGCCCACGGCGCTAGAGGTACGGCGTTCAAATCTCGACGAGGGATACTATGGCTTTTTTCTTTGGTTTTTTGTTTTTTTTTATTAATGATTGAAAAGAATAATATATAAAATAAAGAAGTCTTCATTTCAACGGCGACGAAACACAAGAAATAATAATTAAAAAACACGATGAATCATTAAATGCGTTAAAGAATTTCCAATTTTTTACAATTGTCCGATTGGAAAACGTTATTATTTATACTAAAAATCGTTTCTTATTTTGTGGTTCAATAAATACCACAAGTAGTAATAATTACAAACATCTCTCCATGTCTAAAAGTAATTTAAAAATATGAAACAAGTAAGAATAGTTTAATTATCTGTATGTCAGTGTATTATCGAGATTATACTAAGTATATATCTACATATTTTCGAAAGAGCTAAAAAGTCTTATTTGTATACATTCAGGGGAAATTGAATGTCAATATTTTAGGGAACGATTTTATGATGTATTTTAAAAAGGAAACTTATATAAACTTATATATGAACGTGTGACCTAGTATACGGTCCTGCGACGTCCAGCAAAAAAAAAAAAAAAACTATTTATTTTCGAAAACTTTATCACCCTGTATCTCAAAAGCTAAGACCTTTAGGTCATATGTTCATATGAAGTTTTCTTTTTATCATGACGACTAATATACGATCCCGCTACCTCAGCAAAAAAAAAAAAAAAAAATCGTTCCCTGAAATATGGACATTCATTTTGGAAAGTGCCTGTATAGCGGGTTTTATTCAATCAAAGTCGGCCATATTCCGCTCTTTACTATAATAATAGCTGTCGCAGAGGTAAACGGGGCTCCCTCCTGAGACCTTACGAAAGGACTAAACTCGAAAAGGGGGTGCCGATCGACGGGAAAAGGATTTTTCTAATCAACTGTCTAGGTTTCGCCGCAGACCAACGTCCGAATCCTGTAAGATTAGCAAACGAATTAAAAATTCGCGTTGGAGCGGACTTTGAGCGCTTATATCTCCCGAACGGTTAACGCTACGCCAAAACTATTCATGTCCGAACATATTCTCCTCGACGAGTACTTGGTTATTTTGGGGAAAAAATTTTTTCCGATTAAAACTAAAAAATACAGCGTCGGGGCGCCGACGCCCAATAAGACGACGCTTTCCCAGACGTGACCGCCGAACCGGCCGTATTTATAATGACGATTTCCAAAATTTCAAAGTTCCAACGCCTTTCTAAACCGCTTATTTTTTGATAAACGTCGCCAAAATTCCTCAAAACAGATAGGTACTAGATATTTCTATATGAGAATATGATATCTCGAATTTACGAGCTCCTGTGGCGCATCGGAACGGACGGTGGCCCACGGCGCTAGAGGTACGGCGTTCAAATCTCGACGAGGGATACTATGGCTTTTTTCTTTGGTTTTTTGTTTTTTTTTATTAATGATTGAAAAGAATAATATATAAAATAAAGAAGTCTTCATTTCAACGGCGACGAAACACAAGAAATAATAATTAAAAAAACACGATGAATCATTAAATGCGTTAAAGAATTTCCAATTTTTTACAATTGTCCGATTGGAAAAACGTTATTATTTATACTAAAAATCGTTTCTTATTTTGTGGTTCAATAAATACCACAAGTAGTAATAATTACAAACATCTCTCCATGTCTAAAAGTAATTTAAAAATATGAAACAAGTAAGAATAGTTTAATTATCTGTATGTCAGTGTATTATCGAGATTATACTAAGTATATATCTACATATTTTCGAAAGAGCTAAAAAGTCTTATTTGTATACATTCAGGGAAATTGAATGTCAATATTTTAGGGAACGATTTTATGATGTATTTTAAAAAGGAAACTTATATAAACTTATATATGAACGTGTGACCTAAACGTCTGTCAAAGTAGGTAGCTGAAATTCCGTACGAACGCCACTGGTGGAATTAAAAAAAAATGGGGAACACTCAATAATGCCTCTTGATACATACTACACGTATACCACGTTTCATTAAAATATCTAAAGTGGTATTACAGGAATTAATAAAAAACTATTTATTTTCGAAAACTTTATCACCCTGTATCTCAAAAGTTAAGACCTTTAGGTCATATGTTCATATGAAGTTTTCTCTTTAACATGACGAGTAGTATACGGTCCTGCGACGTCCAGCAAAAAAAAAAAAAACTATTTATTTTCGAAAACTTTATCACCCTGTATCTCAAAAGCTAAGACCTTTAGGTCATATGTTCATATGAAGTTTTCTTTTTATCATGACGACTAATATACGATCCCGCTACCTCAGCAAAAAAAAAAAAAAAAAAATCGTTCCCTGAAATATGGACATTCATTTTGGAAAGTGCCTGTATAGCGGGTTTTATTCAATCAAAGTCGGCCATATTCCGCTCTTTACTATAATAATAGCTGTCGCAGAGGTAAACGGGGCTCCCTCCTGAGACCTTACGAAAGGACTAAACTCGAAAAGGGGGTGCCGATCGACGGGAAAAGGATTTTTCTAATCAACTGTCTAGGTTTCGCCGCAGACCAACGTCCGAATCCTGTAAGATTAGCAAACGAATTAAAAATTCGCGTTGGAGCGGACTTTGAGCGCTTATATCTCCCGAACGGTTAACGCTACGCCAAAACTATTCATGTCCGAACATATTCTCCTCGACGAGTACTTGGTTATTTTGGGGAAAAAAAATTTTTTTTCCGATTAAAACTAAAAAATACAGCGTCGGGGCGCCGACGCCCAATAAGACGACGCTTTCCCAGACGTGACCGCCGAACCGGCCGTATTTATAATGACGATTTCCAAAATTTCAAAGTTCCAACGCCTTTCTAAACCGCTTATTTTTTGATAAACGTCGCCAAAATTCCTCAAAACAGATAGGTACTAGATATTTCTATATGAGAATATGATATCTCGAATTTACGAGCTCCTGTGGCGCATCGGAACGGACGGTGGCCCACGGCGCTAGAGGTACGGCGTTCAAATCTCGACGAGGGATACTATGGCTTTTTTCTTTGGTTTTTTGTTTTTTTTTATTAATGATTGAAAAGAATAATATATAAAATAAAGAAGTCTTCATTTCAACGGCGACGAAACACAAGAAATAATAATTAAAAAAACACGATGAATCATTAAATGCGTTAAAGAATTTCCAATTTTTTACAATTGTCCGATTGGAAAAACGTTATTATTTATACTAAAAATCGTTTCTTATTTTGTGGTTCAATAAATACCACAAGTAGTAATAATTACAAACATCTCTCCATGTCTAAAAGTAATTTAAAAATATGAAACAAGTAAGAATAGTTTAATTATCTGTATGTCAGTGTATTATCGAGATTATACTAAGTATATATCTACATATTTTCGAAAGAGCTAAAAAGTCTTATTTGTATACATTCAGGGAAATTGAATGTCAATATTTTAGGGAACGATTTTATGATGTATTTTAAAAAGGAAACTTATATAAACTTATATATGAACGTGTGACCTAAACGTCTGTCAAAGTAGGTAGCTGAAATTCCGTACGAACGCCACTGGTGGAATTAAAAAAAAATGGGGAACACTCAATAATGCCTCTTGATACATACTACACGTATACCACGTTTCATTAAAATATCTAAAGTGGTATTACAGGAATTAATAAAAAACTATTTATTTTCGAAAACTTTATCACCCTGTATCTCAAAAGTTAAGACCTTTAGGTCATATGTTCATATGAAGTTTTCTCTTTAACATGACGAGTAGTATACGGTCCTGCGACGTCCAGCAAAAAAAAAAAAAACTATTTATTTTCGAAAACTTTATCACCCTGTATCTCAAAAGCTAAGACCTTTAGGTCATATGTTCATATGAAGTTTTCTTTTTATCATGACGACTAATATACGATCCCGCTACCTCAGCAAAAAAAAAAAAAAAAAAATCGTTCCCTGAAATATGGACATTCATTTTGGAAAGTGCCTGTATAGCGGGTTTTATTCAATCAAAGTCGGCCATATTCCGCTCTTTACTATAATAATAGCTGTCGCAGAGGTAAACGGGGCTCCCTCCTGAGACCTTACGAAAGGACTAAACTCGAAAAGGGGGTGCCGATCGACGGGAAAAGGATTTTTCTAATCAACTGTCTAGGTTTCGCCGCAGACCAACGTCCGAATCCTGTAAGATTAGCAAACGAATTAAAAATTCGCGTTGGAGCGGACTTTGAGCGCTTATATCTCCCGAACGGTTAACGCTACGCCAAAACTATTCATGTCCGAACATATTCTCCTCGACGAGTACTTGGTTATTTTGGGGAAAAAATTTTTTTCCGATTAAAACTAAAAAATACAGCGTCGGGGCGCCGACGCCCAATAAGACGACGCTTTCCCAGACGTGACCGCCGAACCGGCCGTATTTATAATGACGATTTCCAAAATTTCAAAGTTCCAACGCCTTTCTAAACCGCTTATTTTTTGATAAACGTCGCCAAAATTCCTCAAAACAGATAGGTACTAGATATTTCTATATGAGAATATGATATCTCGAATTTACGAGCTCCTGTGGCGCATCGGAACGGACGGTGGCCCACGGCGCTAGAGGTACGGCGTTCAAATCTCGACGAGGGATACTATGGCTTTTTTCTTTGGTTTTTTGTTTTTTTTTATTAATGATTGAAAAGAATAATATATAAAATAAAGAAGTCTTCATTTCAACGGCGACGAAACACAAGAAATAATAATTAAAAAAACACGATGAATCATTAAATGCGTTAAAGAATTTCCAATTTTTTACAATTGTCCGATTGGAAAAACGTTATTATTTATACTAAAAATCGTTTCTTATTTTGTGGTTCAATAAATACCACAAGTAGTAATAATTACAAACATCTCTCCATGTCTAAAAGTAATTTAAAAATATGAAACAAGTAAGAATAGTTTAATTATCTGTATGTCAGTGTATTATCGAGATTATACTAAGTATATATCTACATATTTTCGAAAGAGCTAAAAAGTCTTATTTGTATACATTCAGGGGAAATTGAATGTCAATATTTTAGGGAACGATTTTATGATGTATTTTAAAAAGGAAACTTATATAAACTTATATATGAACGTGTGACCTAAACGTCTGTCAAAGTAGGTAGCTGAAATTCCGTACGAACGCCACTGGTGGAATTAAAAAAAAATGGGGAACACTCAATAATGCCTCTTGATACATACTACACGTATACCACGTTTCATTAAAATATCTAAAGTGGTATTACAGGAATTAATAAAAAACTATTTATTTTCGAAAACTTTATCACCCTGTATCTCAAAAGTTAAGACCTTTAGGTCATATGTTCATATGAAGTTTTCTCTTTAACATGACGAGTAGTATACGGTCCTGCGACGTCCAGCAAAAAAAAAAAAAAAACTATTTATTTTCGAAAACTTTATCACCCTGTATCTCAAAAGCTAAGACCTTTAGGTCATATGTTCATATGAAGTTTTCTTTTTATCATGACGACTAATATACGATCCCGCTACCTCAGCAAAAAAAAAAAAAAAAAAATCGTTCCCTGAAATATGGACATTCATTTTGGAAAGTGCCTGTATAGCGGGTTTTATTCAATCAAAGTCGGCCATATTCCGCTCTTTACTATAATAATAGCTGTCGCAGAGGTAAACGGGGCTCCCTCCTGAGACCTTACGAAAGGACTAAACTCGAAAAGGGGGGTGCCGATCGACGGGAAAAGGATTTTTCTAATCAACTGTCTAGGTTTCGCCGCAGACCAACGTCCGAATCCTGTAAGATTAGCAAACGAATTAAAAATTCGCGTTGGAGCGGACTTTGAGCGCTTATATCTCCCGAACGGTTAACGCTACGCCAAAACTATTCATGTCCGAACATATTCTCCTCGACGAGTACTTGGTTATTTTGGGGAAAAAAATTTTTCCGATTAAAACTAAAAAATACAGCGTCGGGGCGCCGACGCCCAATAAGACGACGCTTTCCCAGACGTGACCGCCGAACCGGCCGTATTTATAATGACGATTTCCAAAATTTCAAAGTTCCAACGCCTTTCTAAACCGCTTATTTTTTGATAAACGTCGCCAAAATTCCTCAAAACAGATAGGTACTAGATATTTCTATATGAGAATATGATATCTCGAATTTACGAGCTCCTGTGGCGCATCGGAACGGACGGTGGCCCACGGCGCTAGAGGTACGGCGTTCAAATCTCGACGAGGGATACTATGGCTTTTTTCTTTGGTTTTTTGTTTTTTTTTATTAATGATTGAAAAGAATAATATATAAAATAAAGAAGTCTTCATTTCAACGGCGACGAAACACAAGAAATAATAATTAAAAAAACACGATGAATCATTAAATGCGTTAAAGAATTTCCAATTTTTTACAATTGTCCGATTGGAAAAACGTTATTATTTATACTAAAAATCGTTTCTTATTTTGTGGTTCAATAAATACCACAAGTAGTAATAATTACAAACATCTCTCCATGTCTAAAAGTAATTTAAAAATATGAAACAAGTAAGAATAGTTTAATTATCTGTATGTCAGTGTATTATCGAGATTATACTAAGTATATATCTACATATTTTCGAAAGAGCTAAAAAGTCTTATTTGTATACATTCAGGGGAAATTGAATGTCAATATTTTAGGGAACGATTTTATGATGTATTTTAAAAAGGAAACTTATATAAACTTATATATGAACGTGTGACCTAAACGTCTGTCAAAGTAGGTAGCTGAAATTCCGTACGAACGCCACTGGTGGAATTAAAAAAAAATGGGGAACACTCAATAATGCCTCTTGATACATACTACACGTATACCACGTTTCATTAAAATATCTAAAGTGGTATTACAGGAATTAATAAAAAACTATTTATTTTCGAAAACTTTATCACCCTGTATCTCAAAAGTTAAGACCTTTAGGTCATATGTTCATATGAAGTTTTCTCTTTAACATGACGAGTAGTATACGGTCCTGCGACGTCCAGCAAAAAAAAAAAAAAACTATTTATTTTCGAAAACTTTATCACCCTGTATCTCAAAAGCTAAGACCTTTAGGTCATATGTTCATATGAAGTTTTCTTTTTATCATGACGACTAATATACGATCCCGCTACCTCAGCAAAAAAAAAAAAAAAAAAATCGTTCCCTGAAATATGGACATTCATTTTGGAAAGTGCCTGTATAGCGGGTTTTATTCAATCAAAGTCGGCCATATTCCGCTCTTTACTATAATAATAGCTGTCGCAGAGGTAAACGGGGCTCCCTCCTGAGACCTTACGAAAGGACTAAACTCGAAAAGGGGGTGCCGATCGACGGGAAAAGGATTTTTCTAATCAACTGTCTAGGTTTCGCCGCAGACCAACGTCCGAATCCTGTAAGATTAGCAAACGAATTAAAAATTCGCGTTGGAGCGGACTTTGAGCGCTTATATCTCCCGAACGGTTAACGCTACGCCAAAACTATTCATGTCCGAACATATTCTCCTCGACGAGTACTTGGTTATTTTGGGGAAAAAAATTTTTTTCCGATTAAAACTAAAAAATACAGCGTCGGGGCGCCGACGCCCAATAAGACGACGCTTTCCCAGACGTGACCGCCGAACCGGCCGTATTTATAATGACGATTTCCAAAATTTCAAAGTTCCAACGCCTTTCTAAACCGCTTATTTTTTGATAAACGTCGCCAAAATTCCTCAAAACAGATAGGTACTAGATATTTCTATATGAGAATATGATATCTCGAATTTACGAGCTCCTGTGGCGCATCGGAACGGACGGTGGCCCACGGCGCTAGAGGTACGGCGTTCAAATCTCGACGAGGGATACTATGGCTTTTTTCTTTGGTTTTTTGTTTTTTTTTATTAATGATTGAAAAGAATAATATATAAAATAAAGAAGTCTTCATTTCAACGGCGACGAAACACAAGAAATAATAATTAAAAAAACACGATGAATCATTAAATGCGTTAAAGAATTTCCAATTTTTTACAATTGTCCGATTGGAAAAACGTTATTATTTATACTAAAAATCGTTTCTTATTTTGTGGTTCAATAAATACCACAAGTAGTAATAATTACAAACATCTCTCCATGTCTAAAAGTAATTTAAAAATATGAAACAAGTAAGAATAGTTTAATTATCTGTATGTCAGTGTATTATCGAGATTATACTAAGTATATATCTACATATTTTCGAAAGAGCTAAAAAGTCTTATTTGTATACATTCAGGGAAATTGAATGTCAATATTTTAGGGAACGATTTTATGATGTATTTTAAAAAGGAAACTTATATAAACTTATATATGAACGTGTGACCTAAACGTCTGTCAAAGTAGGTAGCTGAAATTCCGTACGAACGCCACTGGTGGAATTAAAAAAAAATGGGGAACACTCAATAATGCCTCTTGATACATACTACACGTATACCACGTTTCATTAAAATATCTAAAGTGGTATTACAGGAATTAATAAAAAACTATTTATTTTCGAAAACTTTATCACCCTGTATCTCAAAAGTTAAGACCTTTAGGTCATATGTTCATATGAAGTTTTCTCTTTAACATGACGAGTAGTATACGGTCCTGCGACGTCCAGCAAAAAAAAAAAAAAAAAAAACTATTTATTTTCGAAAACTTTATCACCCTGTATCTCAAAAGCTAAGACCTTTAGGTCATATGTTCATATGAAGTTTTCTTTTTATCATGACGACTAATATACGATCCCGCTACCTCAGCAAAAAAAAAAAAAAAAAAAAATCGTTCCCTGAAATATGGACATTCATTTTGGAAAGTGCCTGTATAGCGGGTTTTATTCAATCAAAGTCGGCCATATTCCGCTCTTTACTATAATAATAGCTGTCGCAGAGGTAAACGGGGCTCCCTCCTGAGACCTTACGAAAGGACTAAACTCGAAAAGGGGGTGCCGATCGACGGGAAAAGGATTTTTCTAATCAACTGTCTAGGTTTCGCCGCAGACCAACGTCCGAATCCTGTAAGATTAGCAAACGAATTAAAAATTCGCGTTGGAGCGGACTTTGAGCGCTTATATCTCCCGAACGGTTAACGCTACGCCAAAACTATTCATGTCCGAACATATTCTCCTCGACGAGTACTTGGTTATTTTGGGGAAAAAAAATTTTTTTCCGATTAAAACTAAAAAATACAGCGTCGGGGCGCCGACGCCCAATAAGACGACGCTTTCCCAGACGTGACCGCCGAACCGGCCGTATTTATAATGACGATTTCCAAAATTTCAAAGTTCCAACGCCTTTCTAAACCGCTTATTTTTTGATAAACGTCGCCAAAATTCCTCAAAACAGATAGGTACTAGATATTTCTATATGAGAATATGATATCTCGAATTTACGAGCTCCTGTGGCGCATCGGAACGGACGGTGGCCCACGGCGCTAGAGGTACGGCGTTCAAATCTCGACGAGGGATACTATGGCTTTTTTCTTTGGTTTTTTGTTTTTTTTTATTAATGATTGAAAAGAATAATATATAAAATAAAGAAGTCTTCATTTCAACGGCGACGAAACACAAGAAATAATAATTAAAAAAACACGATGAATCATTAAATGCGTTAAAGAATTTCCAATTTTTTACAATTGTCCGATTGGAAAAACGTTATTATTTATACTAAAAATCGTTTCTTATTTTGTGGTTCAATAAATACCACAAGTAGTAATAATTACAAACATCTCTCCATGTCTAAAAGTAATTTAAAAATATGAAACAAGTAAGAATAGTTTAATTATCTGTATGTCAGTGTATTATCGAGATTATACTAAGTATATATCTACATATTTTCGAAAGAGCTAAAAAGTCTTATTTGTATACATTCAGGGGAAATTGAATGTCAATATTTTAGGGAACGATTTTATGATGTATTTTAAAAAGGAAACTTATATAAACTTATATATGAACGTGTGACCTAAACGTCTGTCAAAGTAGGTAGCTGAAATTCCGTACGAACGCCACTGGTGGAATTAAAAAAAAATGGGGAACACTCAATAATGCCTCTTGATACATACTACACGTATACCACGTTTCATTAAAATATCTAAAGTGGTATTACAGGAATTAATAAAAAACTATTTATTTTCGAAAACTTTATCACCCTGTATCTCAAAAGTTAAGACCTTTAGGTCATATGTTCATATGAAGTTTTCTCTTTAACATGACGAGTAGTATACGGTCCTGCGACGTCCAGCAAAAAAAAAAAACTATTTATTTTCGAAAACTTTATCACCCTGTATCTCAAAAGCTAAGACCTTTAGGTCATATGTTCATATGAAGTTTTCTTTTTATCATGACGACTAATATACGATCCCGCTACCTCAGCAAAAAAAAAAAAAAAAAAAATCGTTCCCTGAAATATGGACATTCATTTTGGAAAGTGCCTGTATAGCGGGTTTTATTCAATCAAAGTCGGCCATATTCCGCTCTTTACTATAATAATAGCTGTCGCAGAGGTAAACGGGGCTCCCTCCTGAGACCTTACGAAAGGACTAAACTCGAAAAGGGGGTGCCGATCGACGGGAAAAGGATTTTTCTAATCAACTGTCTAGGTTTCGCCGCAGACCAACGTCCGAATCCTGTAAGATTAGCAAACGAATTAAAAATTCGCGTTGGAGCGGACTTTGAGCGCTTATATCTCCCGAACGGTTAACGCTACGCCAAAACTATTCATGTCCGAACATATTCTCCTCGACGAGTACTTGGTTATTTTGGGGAAAAAAATTTTTTCCGATTAAAACTAAAAAATACAGCGTCGGGGCGCCGACGCCCAATAAGACGACGCTTTCCCAGACGTGACCGCCGAACCGGCCGTATTTATAATGACGATTTCCAAAATTTCAAAGTTCCAACGCCTTTCTAAACCGCTTATTTTTTGATAAACGTCGCCAAAATTCCTCAAAACAGATAGGTACTAGATATTTCTATATGAGAATATGATATCTCGAATTTACGAGCTCCTGTGGCGCATCGGAACGGACGGTGGCCCACGGCGCTAGAGGTACGGCGTTCAAATCTCGACGAGGGATACTATGGCTTTTTTCTTTGGTTTTTTGTTTTTTTTTATTAATGATTGAAAAGAATAATATATAAAATAAAGAAGTCTTCATTTCAACGGCGACGAAACACAAGAAATAATAATTAAAAAAACACGATGAATCATTAAATGCGTTAAAGAATTTCCAATTTTTTACAATTGTCCGATTGGAAAAACGTTATTATTTATACTAAAAATCGTTTCTTATTTTGTGGTTCAATAAATACCACAAGTAGTAATAATTACAAACATCTCTCCATGTCTAAAAGTAATTTAAAAATATGAAACAAGTAAGAATAGTTTAATTATCTGTATGTCAGTGTATTATCGAGATTATACTAAGTATATATCTACATATTTTCGAAAGAGCTAAAAAGTCTTATTTGTATACATTCAGGGGAAATTGAATGTCAATATTTTAGGGAACGATTTTATGATGTATTTTAAAAAGGAAACTTATATAAACTTATATATGAACGTGTGACCTAAACGTCTGTCAAAGTAGGTAGCTGAAATTCCGTACGAACGCCACTGGTGGAATTAAAAAAAAATGGGGAACACTCAATAATGCCTCTTGATACATACTACACGTATACCACGTTTCATTAAAATATCTAAAGTGGTATTACAGGAATTAATAAAAAACTATTTATTTTCGAAAACTTTATCACCCTGTATCTCAAAAGTTAAGACCTTTAGGTCATATGTTCATATGAAGTTTTCTCTTTAACATGACGAGTAGTATACGGTCCTGCGACGTCCAGCAAAAAAAAAAAAAAACTATTTATTTTCGAAAACTTTATCACCCTGTATCTCAAAAGCTAAGACCTTTAGGTCATATGTTCATATGAAGTTTTCTTTTTATCATGACGACTAATATACGATCCCGCTACCTCAGCAAAAAAAAAAAAAAAAAATCGTTCCCTGAAATATGGACATTCATTTTGGAAAGTGCCTGTATAGCGGGTTTTATTCAATCAAAGTCGGCCATATTCCGCTCTTTACTATAATAATAGCTGTCGCAGAGGTAAACGGGGCTCCCTCCTGAGACCTTACGAAAGGACTAAACTCGAAAAGGGGGGTGCCGATCGACGGGAAAAGGATTTTTCTAATCAACTGTCTAGGTTTCGCCGCAGACCAACGTCCGAATCCTGTAAGATTAGCAAACGAATTAAAAATTCGCGTTGGAGCGGACTTTGAGCGCTTATATCTCCCGAACGGTTAACGCTACGCCAAAACTATTCATGTCCGAACATATTCTCCTCGACGAGTACTTGGTTATTTTGGGGAAAAAAATTTTTTCCGATTAAAACTAAAAAATACAGCGTCGGGGCGCCGACGCCCAATAAGACGACGCTTTCCCAGACGTGACCGCCGAACCGGCCGTATTTATAATGACGATTTCCAAAATTTCAAAGTTCCAACGCCTTTCTAAACCGCTTATTTTTTGATAAACGTCGCCAAAATTCCTCAAAACAGATAGGTACTAGATATTTCTATATGAGAATATGATATCTCGAATTTACGAGCTCCTGTGGCGCATCGGAACGGACGGTGGCCCACGGCGCTAGAGGTACGGCGTTCAAATCTCGACGAGGGATACTATGGCTTTTTTCTTTGGTTTTTTGTTTTTTTTTATTAATGATTGAAAAGAATAATATATAAAATAAAGAAGTCTTCATTTCAACGGCGACGAAACACAAGAAATAATAATTAAAAAAACACGATGAATCATTAAATGCGTTAAAGAATTTCCAATTTTTTACAATTGTCCGATTGGAAAAACGTTATTATTTATACTAAAAATCGTTTCTTATTTTGTGGTTCAATAAATACCACAAGTAGTAATAATTACAAACATCTCTCCATGTCTAAAAGTAATTTAAAAATATGAAACAAGTAAGAATAGTTTAATTATCTGTATGTCAGTGTATTATCGAGATTATACTAAGTATATATCTACATATTTTCGAAAGAGCTAAAAAGTCTTATTTGTATACATTCAGGGGAAATTGAATGTCAATATTTTAGGGAACGATTTTATGATGTATTTTAAAAAGGAAACTTATATAAACTTATATATGAACGTGTGACCTAAACGTCTGTCAAAGTAGGTAGCTGAAATTCCGTACGAACGCCACTGGTGGAATTAAAAAAAAATGGGGAACACTCAATAATGCCTCTTGATACATACTACACGTATACCACGTTTCATTAAAATATCTAAAGTGGTATTACAGGAATTAATAAAAAACTATTTATTTTCGAAAACTTTATCACCCTGTATCTCAAAAGTTAAGACCTTTAGGTCATATGTTCATATGAAGTTTTCTCTTTAACATGACGAGTAGTATACGGTCCTGCGACGTCCAGCAAAAAAAAAAAAAACTATTTATTTTCGAAAACTTTATCACCCTGTATCTCAAAAGCTAAGACCTTTAGGTCATATGTTCATATGAAGTTTTCTTTTTATCATGACGACTAATATACGATCCCGCTACGTCCAGCAAAAAAAAAACTATTTATTTTCGAAAACTTTATCACCCTGTATCTCAAAAGTTAAGACCTTTAGGTCATATGTTCATATGAAGTTTTCTTTTTATCATGACGAGTAGTATGCGATCCCGCGACGTCCAGCAAAAAAAAAAAAAAAAAAAAAAAAGATCTGTAGTCAACGACTTTGACAGGTAAACATGGAAATTCCTAACAAATTTCCTCTCTTCTAAAAATTACGAGATTTATTTAATATTTGTACATTAACACCTATACAGTTACCCGTAAGGACTTATTTGTTACTGTAATACGTAATCCGACAGCTTTTTAATATACCTAATCAAGGACGTTAGTGATTTTTTCTTTTAAACTATTTAGAACACTGCGACAAGACAAATATAGCAGGCGCGCGATTTGAATATTATGAAATAACTTAAAACATGCTGCCTCTCTAAATATACAGATATATATGTCATGATAAACACAATTGTCAATATTCTATTAGATACACATTTCATCTATAAATAATATATTCCGTTATTATTAAATAAAAGACTTGAAAGAAATATCGAATTATAAGCGTTCATAACTTCATTACGTAAAATAAATAAAGAAATACTACATTTCACCTTTTATTTATTACGAAAAAAATATATTTAAATAATAAATACGTTAAATACGTTTATTAGGTACCTACCACGTACAAAATACCATCTTTAAACCTTTACCGGCTCTCACAATAAATCGTAGGCGGCCTCCGTTAGCCCCACGGCCGTCAAAATATGAACTGTCAAGACGGACTTTTTATTCTGCGTTTACATCGAGATCATGAGTTGATTTTTCGGTAAAACGTTTTGTGATTGTCATTAAGATAATATATACATATAATATTGAGATTAATTAAATAATCGTAGATATAACTGCACTTTACCAAATAACTTAATTGTATCTTAATAGATGGCAGCATATCTGACGTATATATGTTTAGTGCAAGGTATCAAGCGCGCAATTTGAATATTATGGTATTTCTGAACACATGTTATCTCTTCAAAAATATAAGTATATACGTCATGTTAAAAACATTTGTCAATATACTAATAGATACACATTTTACCTATAAATAATATATTCCGTTATTATTAATAAAAATAGTTGAAAAAATACATCTAACGCGAAACGTGAAAAGTCAAATTGTAATCGTCAAAACCTCATTACGTAAAATAATGGAAAAAATAGTACATGACGTCATTTACTTATTACCAAAAAAATATATTTAAAAATTAAATACGTTAAAATACGTACAAAATACCATCTTTAATAATTATAGCAAAAATCATTAGGCGGCTCTCATAATAAATCGTTGACGTTAGCGCGTCTGCGATCAAAATTTGAACTGTCAAGACGGACTTTTACACTTAGAAGGTTATAGAGTTTATTAGTTCTTTTCATATTATTACTGGGAAAATTTAATTTCTTCCCAACGATATTAAAAATATTGATAAACACATTTGTCAATACTCTGTTTGATAAAATGTATAAATCGTAGAATGATGACTTAAATTCATAATTCAGCAAGTATACCGGGTAACTGCTAATGAAGCGACCATACTTTACAGTTATGTAAAATAAAGAGCGTTTCTACATAGAATGCCATTGATTTATTGAAATAGTCCGTGAAAAAAATCGATTAAAAATAAAATAAGTATGCACATTGCTTTCATACTGCTCAATTCGTATAACAATTTTTTTTCATTTTAGTAGTTCATTAGCTGGGACACCTTCTCGACATATTCTGTCGATTAAAAATCTGTACGAAGTAGAAAATATATACAGGGATACCTCTAAGTATTTAAGAGATCAACGGTATTTTGATTTTATTATAAGTAATATTATTATTATTATTTATTTTCAAACGAATAAGAGTAAGTACGATGGGATAAAAATAGAGCGTTTCCCAAATAATTTTTAACACACTAAAAAATTGGTCAACCAACATACAGGGTAACTGGTAATGAAACGGTCATACTTTACAGTGTGTAAAGTAAATAGCGTTTCTACATAGAACGCCATTGACATTTATTAAAATGGTTCGTGAAAAAAATCGACAAAATATAAAATAAGTATCGAGGCCGTAGGCCGAGTAGTGTTTAACACACTTAAAAGTTATTAAGAGAGTTTAGATTAACAGAATGCACGCATGTTTCGTGTATATTATTGTAGGTACTCAGGGTTACTGTTATATAAATAATTTTAGAGGTGGCGCTGGTTTCTGAATTTGCTTAGCTACCTTGAAGACGCTTAAAAGTTGTGGAGCGGGTTAAGATTAGCGGAAATGCTGGTCGGTGGGCCGGAAGAGTTCAGTCTAAATTCGAATACTTGGGATGGGTCAGCTTAGACCAAACTCGAAGAGTTTGGGTGGGGTCAACTATTTTACTATACTAATTGGTGATTGTAGAGTTGATTGGGCGTCCCTCCTGCGACCTTACGGAAGGAGGAAAATCAACACGTAGGGTGTCGATAGACGCCTAAAGAATTGTTCTATACAAATGGCTAGGTTTTCCGGCGAACCGACCTTGACTTTTCGCGATGTTTTCAGATTAGTCGGAAATTCGCGTTTATCTCCCGAACGGTTGACGCTACGCCAAAACTATCTATGTCCGAATATATTCTCCTCGACGAGTACTTGGCTATTTTCGGGAAAATTTTTTTTTTCCGATTAAAACTAAAATGGACAGCGTCGCGGCGGCGGCGTCCGATTTAGCGTCGCCTTGCAGGTCGTCTCCGGCGAATTGCCGGTGTGAACAATATCGATCCTCAAAATTTCAAAATTCCAACGCCCTTCTAAACGGCTTATTTTTTTGATTTTCCTCTGCCAAACTCGATTTTAGAAAATATATTATTTATATATGCGTATATAAAATACCCTTTCGTACGAGCGACGGTGGCGTGACGGTTAGGTCTTCGGCTTCGAATCGGATGGTACTAGGTTCAAACCCCTTCTACGACACATCTGTTTTTTTTTAATTTTGTTTATAGAGGAATATAGTTAAAATTTAGTTTTCATTTACGACAAAGAACAAAAAATAAAAAAAATAGGAGTTACTGCGAAAATATTCTATTTTTAATTAAATGTATAATTAAATAATTCATTATTTTTTTTACTTTAACCTACACATGCTCACAGAGGTAAGGGAGTCTTCTTTGATACCATCTTTTTATTTCCACAAATATATATTTACGAAAACAATAATGTACAAACAAGGAATGAAATAATAAATTATTACGACGATTACCAAAATTTTAAAGTTTCAACGCCTTTCTAAACCGCTTATTATTTTTTGATAATTCTCATCGTTACTTATACTAAAATCGTATATAGTTCACAGGGCCAATGGATTCTTATTTTGTTCAATATGTAACAAGTAGTACCTAATAATTAATAACATTTCTCCATGTCTGAAAGTAATTTAAAAATATGAAACAATTAAGAATAGTTTAATTATCTGTATGTCAGTGTATTATCGAGATTATACTAAGTATATATCTACATATTTTCGAAAGCCAAAAAGTCTTTTTAGAATACATTTTTTTTATTTCTCTCCAGCGCGTCTTTAAGGGGGTCAATTTTTTTTTCTCCGCTCTCCAATGTACAGGGAAAATTGAATGTCAATATTTTAGGGAACGATTTTTTGGTCTATTTTAAAAACAAAACTTCATATGAACGTGACCTAAACGTCTGTCAAAGTAGGTAGCTGAAATTCCGTACGAACGCCACTGGTGGAATTTAAAAAAAAATGTGGAACACTCAATAATGCCTCTTGATACATAGTACACATTTGATTAAAATATCTAAAGGAATTAATGAAAAACTATTTATTTTCGAAAACTTTAGGTCATATGTTCATATGAATTCTAATATTCTATTTGACAAAGTATATAAATTGTAGAAGGATGATTTAAATATTCATAGCTACAAACAGTGTCCGTAGTTATTTCAATGCGAGATGTAATACTACGATTATGTTAAAAGTTAGATACAAATATCCCGTATAAATGACGATATCAACGTAAAATTCACTGAATACATTGTTTTGCTTTTCTTTATTTTAAAGCCATCGTGAATGACAAGCTCAGTAGCGTGCACACGAGCGCAGTATGATGAAAATATTTTGCTATTGATATTACGATAATATACAGTGTGTAAGGAGGTTGACTGCCAACATTTTCACAGCATATAGAACAAGTAAATAGGATTAAAACAGTTTATTATGAAGTAGGCGTTAAAATAAATAGTTTTCCACAAAAACAAAAGCAATAACCGCACTTCACAAAATAACTTAACTCTATGTTAATACATGGCGGCATATCTGACGTACACGTGATTGTGGAGCGGGTTAAGATTAGCGGAAATGCTGGTCGGTGGACCGGAAGAGTTCGGTCTAAATTCGAATACTTGGGATGGGTCAACTTAGACCAAACTCGAAGAGTTTGGGTGGGGTCAACTAGTTATACTATACTAATTGGTGATTGTAGAGGTAAACGGGGCTCCCTCCTGGGACCTTACGGAAGGACTAAACTCGAAAAGGGGGGTGTCGATCGACGCCTAAAGGATTTTTCTAATCAACTGTCTAGGTTTCCCGGCGAACCGACCTTGACTTTTCCCGATGTTTTCAGATTAGTCGGAAATTCGCGTTTATCTCCCGAACGGTTGACGCTACGCCAAAACTATCTATGTCCGAATATATTCTTCTCGGCGAGTACTTGGATATTTTCGGGAAATTTTTTTTTCCGATTAAAACTAAAATCTTTTTGCGTCGCGGCGGCGGCGTCCGATTTAGCGTCGCCTTGCAGGTCGTCTCCAGCGAATTGCCCATGTGAACAATATCGATCGTCAAAATTTCAAAATTCCAACGCCCTTCTAAACGGCTTATTTTTTTGATTTTCCTCTGCCAAACTCGATTTTAGAAAATATATTATTCATATACGCGTATATAGAATACCCTTTCATACGAGCGCCGGTGGCGTGATGCTTAGGTCTTCGGCTTCGAATCGGATGGTACTAGGTTCAAACCCCTTCTACGACGTATCTGTTTTTTTTTTTAATTTTGTTTATAGAGGAATATAGTTAAAATTTATTTTTCATTTACGACAAGGAACAAAAAATTAAAAAATAGGAGTTACTGCGAAAATATTCTATTTTTAATTAAATGTATAATTAAATAATATTTCATTATTTGTTTTACTTTAACCTACACATGCTCACAGAGGTAAGAGACTCTTCTTTGATACCATCTTTTTATTTCCACAAATATATATTTACGAAAACAATAATGTACAAACAAGGAATGAAATAATAAATTATTACGACGATTTCCAAAATTTCAATGTTCCAACGCCTTTCTAAACCGCTTATTATTTTTTGATAATTCTCATCGTTACTTATACTAAAATCGTATATAGTTCAGTGTATTATCGAGATTATACTAAGTATATATCTACATATTTTCGAAAGAGTCAAAAAGTCTTTTTTGCATACATGTTTTTTTATTTCTCTCCAGCGCGTCTTTAAGGGGGTCAATTTTTTTTCTCCGCTCTCCAATGTACAGGGGAAATTGAATGTCAATATTTCAGGGAACGATTTTTTAGTCTATTTTAAAAACAAAACTTCATATGAACGTGTGACCTAAACGTCTGTCAAAGTAGGTAGCTGAAATTCCGTACGAACGCCACTGGTGGAATTAAAACAAAAATGTGGAACACTCAATAATGCCTCTTGATACATACATAGTTTTACAGGAATTAATGTAAAACTATTTATTTTCGAAAACTTTATCACCCTGTATCTCAAAAGTTAAGACCTTTAGGTCATATGTTCATATGAAGTTTTCTTTTTATCATGACGAGTAGTATGCGATCCCGCTACGTCAGCAAAAAAAAAAAAAAAAAAAAAAAAAAAAAAAGTCCACTCAACGACTTTGACAGGTAAACATTGAAATTCCTAACAAATTTCCTCTCTTCTAAAAATTACGAGATTTATTTAATATTTGTACCTTAACATCTATACAGTTACCCGTAAGGAAGTATTTGTTACTGTAATACGTAATCCGACAGCTTTTTAATATACCTAATCAAGGCCGTTAGAAATTTTCTCTCTTAAACTATTTACACTGCGAGAAAGCGCGCAATTTGAATATTATGGAATATCTTAAAACATGCTGCCTCTCTAAATATACAGATATATATCTCATGATAAACAATTTGTCAATATTCTATTAGATACACATGTCACCTATAAATAATATATTCCGTTATTATTAAATAAAAAACTTGAAAGAAATATCGATTTTAAGCGTTCATAACTTCATTACGTAAAATAAGTAAAGAAATACTACAAAATTTGAACTGTCAAGACGGACTTTTTATTCTGCGTTTACATCGAGATCATGAGTTGTTGATTTTTCGGTAAAACATTTTGTGATTGTCATTAAGATAATATATACATATAGTATTGAGATTAATTAAATAATCGTAGATATAACTGCACTTTACCAAATAACTTCATTGTATCTTAATAGATGGCAGCATATCTGAGGTATACATGTTTAGTGCAATGTATCAAGCGCTCAATTTGAATATTATGGTATTACTGAACACATGTTATCTCTTCAAAAATATAAGTATATACGTCATGTTAAAAACATTTGTCAATATACTAATAGATACACATTTTACCTATAAATAATATATTCCGTTATTATTAATAAAAATAGTTGAAAAAATACATCTAACGCGAAACGCGAAAAGTCAAATTGTAATCGTCAAAACCTCATTACGTAATATAATGGAAAAAATACTACGTGACGTCATTTACTTATTACCAAAAAAATATATATCAAAATTAAATACGTTAAAATACGTCTACGTACAAAATACCATCTTTAATAACTAGAGCAATAATCATTAGGCGGCCCTCATAATAAATCGTTGACGTTAGCGCGTCTGCGATCAAAATTTGAACTGTCAAGACGGATTTTTACACTTAGAAGGTTATAGGGTTTATTAGTTCTTTTCATATTACTACCGGGAAAATTTAATTTCTTCCCAACGATATTAAAAATATTGATAAACACATTTGTCAATACTCTGTTTGATAAAATGTATAAATTGTAGAATGATGACTTAAATTCATAATTCAGCAAGTATACAGGCTAACTGCTAATGAAGCGACCATACTTTACAGTTATGTAAAATAAAGAGCGTTTCTACATAGAATGCCATTGATTTATTAAAATAGTCCGTGAAAAAAATCGATTAAAAATAAAATAAGTATGCACATTGCTTTCATACTGCTCAATTCGTATAACATTTTTTTTTTTTTTTCATTTTAGTAGTTCATTAGCTGGGATACCTCGACATATTCTGTCGGGTTAAGATTAGCGGAAATGCTGGTCGGTGGGCCGGAAGAGTTCAGTCTAAATTCGAATACTTGGGATGGGTCAGCTTAGACCAAACTCGAAGAGTTTGGGTGGGGTCAACTAGTTTACTATACTAATTGGTGATTGTAGAGTTGATTGGGCGTCCCTCCTGCGACCTTACGGAAGGGGGAAAATCCACACGTAGGGTGTCGATAGACGCCTAAAGAATTGTTCTATACAAATGGCTAGGTTTTCCGGCGAACCGACGTTGACTTTTCGCGATGTTTTCAGATTAGTCGGAAATTCGCGTTTATCTCCCGAGCGGTTGACGCTACGCCAAAACTATCTATGTCCGAATATATTCTTCTCGGCGAGTACTTGGATATTTTCGGGAAATTTTTTTTTTCCGATTAAAACTAAAACCTTTCTGCGTCGCGGCGGCGGCGTCCGATTTAGCGTCGCCTTGCAGGTCGTCTCCAGCGAATTGCCCATGTGAACAATATCGATCGTCAAAATTTCAAAATTCCAACGCCCTTCTAAACGGCTTATTTTTTTGATTTTCCTCTGCCAAACTCGATTTTAGAAAATATATTATTTATATACGCGTATATAAAATACCCTTTCATACGAGCGACGGTGGCGTGACGCTTAGGTCTTCGGCTTCGAATCGGATGGTACTAGGTTCAAACCCCCTTCTACGACGTATCTGTTTTTTTTTAATTTTGTTTATAGAGGAATATAGTTAAAATTTAGTTTTCATTTACGACAAGGAACAAAAAATAAAAAAAATAGGAGTTACTGCGAAAATATTCTATTTTTAATTAAATGTATAATTAAATAATATTTCATTATTTTTTTTACTTTAACCTACACATGCTCACAGAGGTAAGGGAGTCTTCTTTGATACCATCTTTTTATTTCCACAAATATATATTTACGAAAACAATAATGTACAAACAAGGAATGAAATAATAAATTATTACGACGATTTTCAAAATTTCAAATCCGCCTACTTATGCGTATGTACGTTTGGTAAACCGCCTCGAACGGGAGGTGATAGTCGCAGGGTAGCATCGAGATTCATACCGCCACTCCTACCTAAAGGGACCATGCATGCCATGGATATTATAACGCACTTAAAATATTTCATACTATATATATCATGATAAACACATTTGTCAATATTCTATTTGATAAAGTATATAAATTGTGGAAGGATGATTTAAATATTCATAGCTACAAACAGTGTCCGTAATTATTTGAATGCGAGATGTAATACTACGATTATGTTACAAGTTAGATACAAATATCCCGTATAAATGACGATATCAACGTAAAATTCACTGAATACATTGTTTTGCTTTTCTTTTTTTTTAAGCCATCGTGAATGACAAACTCAGTAGCGTGCACACGAGCGCAGTATGATGAAAATATTTTGCTATTGATATTACGATAACATACAGTGTGTAAGGAGGTTGACTGCCAAAATTTTCACAGCATATAGAACAAGTAAATAGGATTAAAACAGTTTATTATGAAGTAGGCGTTAAAATAAATAGTTTTCCACAAAAACAAAAGCAATAACCGCACTTCACAAAATAACTTAACTCTATGTTAATAGATGGCGGCATATCTGACGTACACATGATTTTGGAGCAGGTTAAGATTAGCGGAAATGCTGGTTCATTTTGCCGGAAAGTTCGGTCCTGAATACTTGGGATGGGTTTTAGACCAAACTCAAGAGTTTGGGTCCGTCACTAGTTACTATACTAATTGGTGATTGTAGAGGTAAACGGGGCTCCCTCCTGAGACCTTACGGAAGGACTAAACTCGAAAAGGGGGTGTCGATCGACGGGAAAAGGATTTTTCTAATCAACTGTCTAGGTTTCACCGGACCAACGTCCGAATCCTGTGACATTTTCGCATGAATTTTCAGTTTGACCGAAATTCGAGCGTTTATCTCCCGAACGGTTAACGCTACGCCAAAACTATCCATGTCCGAAGATATTCTCCTCGACGAGTACTTGGTTATTTTGGGGAAATTTTTTTTTTCCGATTAAAACTAAAAAATACAGCGTCGGGGCGCCGACGCCCAATAAGACGACGCTTTCCCAGACGTGATCGCCGAACCGGCCGTATTTACAATGACGATTTCCAAAATTTCAAACTTCCAACGCCTTTCTAAACCGCTTATTTTTTGATAAACATCCCCAAAATACGTCAAAACAGATAATACAGATATTTCTATATCGCCATACGATTTGAGAATTTACGAGCTTCCGTGGCGTAGGGAACGGACGCTGGCCCACGGTGGTAGAGGTACGGCGTTCAAATCTCGACGAGGGTACTATGGTTTTTTCTTTACGTTTTTTGTTTTTTTTTTATTAATGATTGAAAAGAATAATATATAAAATAAAGAAGTCTTCATTTCAACGGCGGCGAAACACAAGAAATAATAATTAAAAAAAATACGAGGAATCATTAAATGCGTTAAAGAATTTCCAATTTTTTACAATAGTCCGATTGGAAAAACGTTATTATTTATACTAAAAAACGTTTCTTATTTTGTGGTTCAATAAATAACACAAGTAGTAATCATTACAAACATCTCTCTATGTCTAAAAGTAATTTAAAAATATGAAACAAGTAAGAATAGTTTAATTATCTGTATGTCAGTGTATTATCGAGATTATACTAAGTATATATCTACATATTTTCGAAAGAGCCAAAAAGTCTTATTTGTATACATTCTTTTTTTATTTCTCTCCAGCGCGCCTTTAAGGGGGTCAATTTTTTTTTCACCGTTCTCCAATGTACAGGGGAAATTGAATGTCAATATTTTAGGGAACGATTTTATGATGTATTTTAAAAAGGAAACTTATATAAACTTATATATGAACGTGTGACCTAAACGTCTGTCAAAGTAGGTAGCTGAAATTCCGTACGAACGCCACTGGTGGAATTAAAAAAAAATGGGGAACACTCAATAATGCCTCTTGATACATACTACACGTATACCACGTTTCATTAAAATATCTAAAGTGGTATTACAGGAATTAATAAAAAACTATTTATTTTCGAAAACTTTATCACCCTGTATCTCAAAAGTTAAGACCTTTAGGTCATATGTTCATATGAAGTTTTCTCTTTAACATGACGAGTAGTATACGGTCCCGCTACGTCCAGCAAAAAAAAAAAAAAAAAAAAAAGCTAAGATCTGTAGTCAACGACTTTGACAGGTAAACATAAAAAAAAAAAAAAAAAAAAAAGGTAAACATTGAAATTCCTAACAAATTTCCTCTCTTCTAAAAATTACGAGATTTATTTAATATTTGTACATTAACACCTATACAGTTACCCGTAAGGACTTATTTGTTACTGTAATACGTAATCCGACAGCTTTTTAATCAAGGACGTTAGTGATTTTTTCTTTTAAACTATTTAGAACACTGCGAGAAGACAAATATAGCAGGCGCGCGATTTGAATATTATGAAATAACTTAAAACATGCTGCCTCTCTAAATATACAGATATATATGTCATGATAAACACAATTGTCAATATTCTATTAGATACACATTTCATCTATAAATAATATATTCCGTTATTATTAAATAAAAAACTTGAAAGAAATATCGAATTATAAGCGTTTATAACTTCATTACGTAAAATAAATAAAGAAATACTACATTTCACCTTTTATTTATTACGAAAAAAATATATTTAAATAATAAATACGTTAAATACGTTTATTAGGTAAATACCACGTACAAAATACCATCTTTAAACCTTTCCCGGCTCTCACAATAAATCGTAGGCGGCCTCCGTTAGCCCCACTGCCGTCAAAATTTGAACTGTCAAGACGGACTTTTTATTCTGCGTTTACATCGAGATCATGAGTTGATTTTTCGGTAAAACATTTTGTGATTGTCATTAAGATAATATATACATATAATATTGAGATTAATTAAATAATCGTAGATATAACTGCACTTTACCAAATAACTTAATTGTATCTTAATAGATGGCAGCATATCTGACGTATATATGTTTAGTGCAAGGTATCAAGCGCGCAATTTGAATATTATGGTATTTCTGAACACATGTTATCTCTTCAAAAATATAAGTATATACGTCATGTTAAAAACATTTGTCAATATACTAATAGATACACATTTCACCTATAAATAATATATTCCGTTATTATTAATGAAAATAGTTGAAAAAATACATCTAACGCGAAACGTGAAAAGTCAAATTGTAATCGTCAAAACCTCATTACGTAAAATAATGGAAAAAATAGTACATGACGTAATTTACTTATTACCAAAAAAATATATTTAAAAATTAAATACGTTAAAATACGTACAAAATACCATCTTTAATAACTATAGCAAAAATCATTAGGCGGCTCTCATAATAAATCGTTGACGTTAGCGCGTCTGCGATCAAAATTTGAACTGTCAAGACGGACTTTTACACTTAGAAGGTTATAGAGTTTATTAGTTCTTTTCATATTACTACTGGGAAAATTTAATTTCTTCCCAACGATATTAAAAATATTGATAAACACATTTGTCAATACTCTGTTTGATAAAATGTATAAATCGTAGAATGATGACTTAAATTCATAATTCAGCAAGTATACCGGGTAACTGCTAATGAAGCGACCATACTTTACAGTTATGTAAAATAAAGAGCGTTTCTACATAGAATGCCATTGATTTATTGAAATAGTCCGTGAAAAAAATCGATTAAAAATAAAATAAGTATGCACATTGCTTTCATACTGCTCAATTCGTATAACAATTTTTTTTTTTCATTTTAGTAGTTCATTAGCTGGGACACCTTCTCGACATATTCTGTCGATTAAAAATCTGTACGAAGTAGAAAATATATACAGGGATACCTCTATCTAAGTATTTAAGAGATCAACGGTATTTTGATTTTATTATAAGTAATATTATTATTATTATTTATTTTCAAACGAATAAGAGTAAGTACGATGGGATAAAAAGAGAGCGTTTCCCAAATAATTTTTAACACACTAAAAAATTGGTCAACCAACATACAGGGTAACTGGTAATGAAACGGTCATACTTTACAGTGTGTAAAGTAAATAGCGTTTCTACATAGAACGCCATTGACATTTATTAAAATGGTTCGTGAAAAAAATCGACAAAATATAAAATAAGTATCGAGGCCGTAGGCCGAGTAGTGTTTAACACACTTAAAAGTTATTGAGGGAGTTTAGATTAACAGAATGCACGCATGTTTCGTGTATATTATTGTAGGTACTCAGGGCTACTGTTATATAAATAATTTTAGAGGTGGCGCTGGTTTCTGAATTTGCTTAGCTACCTTGAAGACGCTTAAAAGTTGTGGAGCGGGTTAAGATTAGCGGAAATGCTGGTCGGTGGGCCGGAAGAGTTCAGTCTAAATTCGAATACTTGGGATGGGTCAGCTTAGACCAAACTCGAAGAGTTTGGGTGGGGTCAACAGAATGCACGCATGTTTCGTGTATATTATTGTAGGTACTCAGGGCTACTGTTATATAAATAATTTTAGAGGTGGCGCTGGTTTCTGAATTTGCTTAGCTACCTTGAAGACGCTTAAAAGTTGTGGAGCGGGTTAAGATTAGCGGAAATGCTGGTCGGTGGGCCGGAAGAGTTCAGTCTAAATTCGAATACTTGGGATGGGTCAGCTTAGACCAAACTCGAAGAGTTTGGGTGGGGTCAACTAGTGTTTACATATTGTACGTTTTGTGTAATAACATAAAGAATATCTGCACCATTGTAGTTGGTAATATTCATTCCTGTTATTACTAGCAATATAATATATAAATCAACATTAACCGACTTTTATTATCCGTAGAAATGTTTTGCGTCATATGTAGTTCACATTACATATTAAACGTGGGCTATGCGCCATAAAATGGGAAAGCATAAATGTATAATATTGTACAAATAATACGTACTTATATCTGTAATTATGTTGTATGCTGTAAATAGGAGAATTATCACGGATATTTCCGTTAGTGAGTTAAAATTTATCCATTAGTTGTATACATATATGTGCCTCACTATACGTATTTTATGTGGGTAGATACATACATTTTAATTAAGAATTAATTTAATAGAATATATTTTTTGTCTCCTAAAAAGATAGGCAAGTCTAAGGATATAAGGAAGTTGAAGTACCCTAATTTCTATGCGTATGTTTATATAGAAAGAAAGGAAATGACATCTAAATACATAAATGAAGCTCTGTTTTTGTGACATTATCCATGAATATACATATGTAAATCATTTTCATAACTACCTAGCTAATTACTAGCTAACAAAAATTGCTACGGCTTGTGGCTCGTCTCATGATGCGAAAACAAAATAACCTCGAAAACGGTTAAACTTAAGTAAAGGGAAAAGATGTAGAATTCAAATATGCAATAAGAAGTACATTATTCCGTTTATATTAAACAATTTGAAGTAGAAGTATAGCTATCTTAAATATATCTACTCAAGAATTTCAATCAATCACGTTAGACGGCATAAGATCAAAATTGCAGAATGGTAGAGAGTTATCGTGTGCTTGCTGCTACATGTTAAATTTCGCCAAATATGATGTTCAATATGTTATTCTCCTGTAGTAGCAGTCTTGCACATAGAGCATCAATTTTTATTGATAGTTTGTGTCAACTGTTTAAAATGTTTTACATATTCCTTCAGACCTAATCTATTTTGTTAGTTACTCGATCTCTACCTGGTGAGTACTGCAGCATCTCAAATAATGATCTACAGAGTAGTTTTTCTAAGACAATACTTAGCGAAATAGTGAGCAACATTTTGTTAGACATTTTTTAATTTACAAATAATTAGTCGTAGGTCATTGGAGGAATGAGTCGATGAATGAAAATTCAACAAATGCCATATAAAGGAATTTCCACGAGAAACGCGTTGAATCTTGGTAAGCAACATAATAATTAGTGAGCAAACGACTTGTACTAAAATAAGAAAAGATATAGATTATCTATAAATCTTATCCCATAGATTTTCAGATCAATTCGGCTTTGATGCAAAGTATAATACTTAGAAAACAACAAGATAGTTAAGTATATCAAAATAAATTATATCGATTATGAAAAAAACGTCAGATAACAAATACTACAGTTATTTATAACGAGGCAAACAATAATTAGGCAGAATTTTAAATGCAACTCACAGAAAAATTTTTTTTGTCAGTGGTGGATGATAATTGCAGGGATTTTTTTAAGCTGTATCGCTTGTCCGACTATCGCAACAACTCTTGGTGTACAGTTTGTGTGTGTGTGCATAATTGTGTTCAATGGCGTTGTAACAAATACTACAGTTATTTATAACGAGGCAAACAATAATTAGGCAGAATTTGAAATGCAACTCACAGAAAATTTTTTTTTTGTCAGTGGTGGATGATAATTGCAGCGGTTTTTTTAAGCTGTATCGCTTGTCCGACTATCGCAACAACTCTTGGTGTACAGTTTGTGTGTGTGTGCATAATTGTGTTCAATGGCGTTGTGACAGCACTATCTACCTAATCCTTTATAATGATGCGTTGTTAATCATTGTGTTCCCAACAGCGAATGATACATAGATCGGGATGTAATTTTCCGAGAAAAATGTCACCATCCTCTAGGAGAATTGAACCCCAGACTACAGCGATCTGCTACATCACTAAGTAGCCGCCCAACCAGTGTGACTATCGATCTGTTTTAATAATAATGATAAAACTAAAAAATTATAGCTGATTCAGGTTTCTTAAGATAAATATTTAACTTTAAATTCGAACGCTTTGTGTGACAATATTTGTTTAGAAAACAATTTACATTAAAACTGGTTTTGGTTAACCAAAAACTTATGTTTAATCATCAAAGTAATGATCGATAATACACATGTTAAAAACAATACTTTTGACAATCGTAATTTATTCTTTCAACAATTTTGGTGAGGCACAATTTTCAGTCGAAGTGCTGATACTGGATTCCTTTTACAAATCTGTTTCAAACCAATGGTATTGTTTTGAACCAATATATGTCCTTAACCGAATCTATCCGGTAAATTAATGATAATTTATAAATCATAAAAATGCTTAATGCACTTTTTATTAGAACACCGGCAGGTGTCCCCCTCCGATATCGATGAAACTTGACAGATCGTATCCGCACGAATTTGGGGTACAGCTTCCTCCAAAGTTTGGACGATTTTTCAATTTTTGCAAATATTTCCTAAATTATAGCAAATGTTAAATTTTCTTTTTAACATAATTCGCAGCATATTGTAAGGCCCTAAGGGTGGTGTCGTTCGTATTCGCAAAAAGTTAATAACGGGGTGCTCCGTACTCCCCATTTTTCTTACATTTTTTCTATTTCTTATTCATCAAAAGAAGTCCGATTTTACATAGAATATGATGATATGATGAAAGAAATTTGGCGATACTAATGTATGGTCTACCTCAGGTAAAGTGACAATTAGGTATACATAATTCTCGGCTATATAAGATTGCTACCGTAAGTGAATTAAATGCTATTAAGTAATTCATTATTTCTATTTATTCATAAATGCAGTTGTCTGTATGTGTGTTTACTATACTTGTAAAATCTAAGGAATTTTCTTCTTTTTGCCTGAACTGGTTTTTTTTTATATTTTTTGATTGAAAATACCAGTAAAACTTTAATAGTTTTTGTTTTTCTTTTTTACTTTTGAAATGTCTTAAACGGAGAAAAATATATTTTTGAATGTATCTTAAAGAATTACTTATTTTTATGTTGTGATAAAATGTTATAAACTATACTTGTATAATTTAATTAATAGAATGATCAAATTTACAAAAGTAGCTCATATTAATGTAAGATCATTGCTGCCCAAATTACATAGGATTAGGGATGTATTGTATTTAAATAATTATGATGTGCTTGCATTATCGGAGACGTGGCTGAGCGGCGATATTAGGGATGTTCACTTGAGTATTGATGGATATAAATTTATACACGTCGATAGGGATGCTCGTGGTGGCGGTGTGGGTGCATACGTGCGGAATTGTTTTGATTGTAGGATCATTGGTAGTAGCAGTGTGGATATTGAACAAATTTGGTTTTCTATTAAAGTCAATAGTAAATACTTGGTGTTTGGTGTCGTTTATCGTCCCCCTCGCCAAGATTATAACTTTTTCCTAGATAAACTAGAGAATTCTCTTGTATCTAACGCGTTTATATCTGATATTCTCATTTGCCTAGGCGATTTAAACATTGATCTACTTAGATGCTCTACTGCCAGCAGTAGTCTTCAACTACTGCTGGAGTCTTTGTCCTTAGAACAAATTGTAACCGAACCAACAACATTAACGTCGCTGTTGGACTTAATTATTGTGTCAGATGTTCTGGCGATAAGTAGCACAAGCGTTTATGAATGTGATTTCTCAGATCACGACCTTATAACCTGTACAATTAACTTTGAGCGTCGTGTTGCCGAGGTACCTGCTAAATTCTATAGAGATTTAAATAAAGTGGACTCTGATGCTTTTGCTACCTGTCTACAAGCACTTCCCTTGTGGCGCATTTGTGCTATACACGATGTCGATGACAAAGTTTATCTTCTGAGCGACAGCTTATTAAAACTTTTTCATCTTTTCGCGCCGGTTAAATCTGCGCGATTTACGCGACCATGTATGCCCTGGATAACCGATAATATTAAGCTATTGATGTGCCTAAGAGATAAAGCGAAACGCAAATATAAACATACTTGTCAGCCTGCTCATTACAACTATTACAAGTCTCTACGAAATTATACAACCTCTGCTATAAGGAGAGAAAAACGTGCTTACTTTGATTTTGTTGTAAGGAGTTGCAACGGCGGTATTTTGTGGAAAAAGCTTCGATCCCTAAATATAATTTCTAGTAATAGGCTAAGCATCCCCCGCGCCTTGCTAACGTGGAGGAAATAAATAATTTCTTCATAGATACCATACCACGGGTACGCTGTACTAACGACAGCTTCGATTATTACACTGGAACACTTAATGATACTGGTCATAGTTTTAATTTTGTAACAGTCGATGTCTCGGTTGTGGCTGCTATAGTCGCCGACATCACTTCATCATCTGTGGGTAGCGAAGGTCTTAGCATAAGGATGCTACAAATGTGCTGTCCCACTATATTACCCTACATTACTAATATAATTAACTCTTGCATAATTAACGTTGTTTTTCCCAGCCACTGGAAGTGCGCTCTTGTGACTCCTATTCCCAAAAACAGTGAACCGGAATCATTTAATGATTTACGACCGATCAGTATATTACCTACTTTATCTAAAGTGCTTGAAAGAGTTATGGCTATGCAAATTAATGATTATTTGTTAAATCGTAATATATTGCCTTCAGTGAAGTCTGGATTTCGTCCCCATCATAGCTGCTGTACAGCATTGCTAAAGGTGAATGATGATATATTGCAAGCTTGCGATAAAAAGCTTATAACTGTCCTTATTTTACTTGACTATAGCAAAGCTTTCGATACAATTGATCACCGACTGCTCTGTCACATACTTGGATATATCGGTTTCTCTGTCAGTTCAACTAACCTAATTAAAAGTTACTTATCAAATAGACTCCAAAGTGTTAGAGTGGGTAACGACATTTCAACTGCTGTTGTCGTTCGGTGTGGCGTACCTCAAGGGTCTATTTTAGGTCCCACTCTCTTTGCGATTTACACCTCATCATTTTATAGAAATATTGATCACTGCTCCATGCATATGTATGCCGACGATATTCAATTGTATCACTCGTTTACTCCATCCGAATGGGAAACTGCAATGCATCATATTAATAATGACATAGACAAAATTTATAATTTTTCTTTAAAACACGCGTTGAATTTAAATTCCAGTAAGACAAAAGTATTAGTATTTGGCAATGAGATCATAGTTAATCAGATCAAAAATAAATTACGTATACTAGTAAATAACGTTCCCGTTTCGATCTGTAACAGCGCAAAAAATTTAGGTATGATGATGGATAACACTTTTAGATTTCGTACTCATATGGCGTCCTGTATTTCGCGAGCTTATATTGGGCTTAAGGGATTATTCCCTCACCGGCATAGTATAGATGTAAAAACCAAAACTATGTTATGTGAATCAATTGTGTTGAGTCAGTTTACTTATTGTGTTCCTCTATTTTATAGCAGCTTAGATGTTGAGACCCAGTATCGAATACAGAAAGTGCAAAATTCATGTATGAGGTACATCTTTGGTATTAGGAAGTTTGAGCGCATTTCTCATAAACTTAAAGAACTTAACTGGTTAAATATGAAGAATCGTCGCTTTCTTTACACTGCAACCATGTTTCATAAAATTATTACCGAGAAACAGCCTACATATCTGTATGATAAAATAACGTTTCGTACAGATGTGCATAACATTAATGTTCGATTTAAAGGACTATTGACGCCGCCCGCTCACAGGACATCCTTATATGAACGATCATTTAGCCAGACATGTTAAAAAGATTGCATCCACGCCGGTTTACTCGCGTTCTCCGTAACGTTATGCTTACTGAGCAATAATTTATTTTTAAATTTTGTATACATTATTTACTTATTTCTCCTTGCATTATTATGCACAGTTTTCTTTTTATCATTTCGTTTGAGACTTGACTACGAGTCATTTGCGGAATTTTAGTTTTAGTTTTAAATTTAGATTTGTTTCTTTTTTTTGGTCCATATATTTCTTATTAAATTTTGGCATAGATTTAGGCAAAAATTACTTTTTATACATGTTTTAGCTATTATCAAGGTTTTGGGTGGTAGAACATAGTTTGCATCTCTTTGCAAACATGAACCTCACCTTGAGATTTTCTTAATCTTAAGTTCTCATCTTAAAGTTATCATAACCTGCATTTTGGTTGTTTATTATATCTTCATTTTTTTTTATATATGTATTTGTATTAAGAAAATAAAGAGTCTTTATTATTATTATTATTATTATTATGTATAACAAGTTTAGAAAATTAATAATTGTAAAAATAGAAAAATAATAATAGAGCTTCAAAATTAATAAACTTATCTGTTGATATAAATCAAATGAACTATAACAGAAATAATTTGTTTCCCTTAACATAATTTCCAGCATAATACATGGTCTCTTCACAAAAAGCTAATAACGGGGGACGGGGTACCCCATACCCCCGCTTTTTTTTTAATTAATTTTTTCGTTATTCATCAAAAAAAGATCGCTTTTACATAGAAAACAATATAGAAAACATTTATAAGCATTATAATGTTTTTCTAATTCTGTTCTATTGTTTCCGAAATGTTGTAATGGTTACAAACACATTAGTTATAATTATTATCCATTGAATACTTACATTGTACACCTACATTGCACGAAAAACATGAAATAAATTAAGAAATATATATGTATGTATAACGTTAACGCAGTGATATTTGAGAATTAGAAACGTCGAGAAAGTTGTGTTGACGTTTTTTTTACAAACGTTTGTATTCTTATTAAAATAATAACAGTGGATCTTGATGAGATTGGTTGAAACTATTGATGATGCCCAATTAATCCATATTATATAGTAATTGTTGTAATGCTAATCTACATACATATATATTAATATTTACAAACAATAAAGTAACTATCACTCGTGTTAAAAAAATAATCGCACTAGTGTTAAAAGTATTTTTAATACGCTATGTTATATAAAAAACATTTTTTTTAATCCGATTGGCTTGCATTAAAAGGGTCACTTTTAATTACAGTTGTATAAAAAAGTCATTTAAAGTATGGTACATCGTTGGATGCAACTTCAATTTGACTAAACTATAACCTATCACATAAGAACGCTTTTAATAATAATAGCGGTTTATTGATTGTACATCCAGGCTTACAAGATAAACAAGAATAATACAATAAGACAAAAAAAACTACCTAAACTGTAATATACATAATAAACATTATCAAAAGCCGATAGTTATACAAAGCATCTGGATGATATCAAATATTTGGGATCAGCAGCTTAAGATTAAGCGGCTGTTTTATAGAATTAATTATGTTGCAGAGTATTTTATTTTAGAAAGACATTTAACAATAATAATAGTGTAAATAACAACTTGTTTTATATTAAACTAACTACGCACACTTTTAAAATATAAAAGTGACAGACATACATGTATAGTTTTTGATTGATGTCATAAGTTTAACACCCTCCCTCAATCGAAACTATTTATGCATACAGAAAAAAACATTTACTAATATAAAAAAACATAATTCTAAACTTAAACCCTCTTATCTTATTACGCAAGTACTCAAAAACAGTCTTATTAAGTGGTTTTGTTAAAATGTCTGCTACTTGTTCATTTGTACTAATGTACTTCAGTTCAACAATACCATATCTAATCTTATCTTTAATGAAGTGAAATTTAATATCCAAATGTTTCATTCGTTTTGACTGTTCATGGGTAATACTTGTACGAATGGCTGATTGATTGTCTTCGTAAATTGTTACCTTGTGATTAGTGTCAACAATATTCAATTCTAACATTAAATTTCTGAACCAGCAAGCTTCACTTATACATAAACATAGTGCAATATATTCAGCCTCTGTTGTTGAAAGAGCAACAGTACATTGTTTCTGTGAAACCCATGATACAATACAACCGAAAATTAGAAAACAACATCCACTCGTTGACTTTCTATCTATAGTGTTGCTCCCCCAATTTGCATCGGCAAATCCTGTGATTACATTATCATTTTCACGTTTGTAAATTAATTTTAACTTAAGCGTGCCTTTTACATAACGTAAAACCCTTTTCAACGCAATATATAGCTGATGGCTTGCACAGTTTTGGTATCTTGACAATAAAGTTATTGTAGAACATAAATCGGGTGTTGTGCCTAACATAGCATACATTATACTACCTATAATCTGTCTGCATTTGTTTTCGATTTCTTGACTTTCTGAACTATCTCTTTTTAAGCTATCATAGTCAAAATTGCTATCCATGGGTGTACTTACAGGTTTACAGTCATTCATTCCATACCTTTTTAACACATTTTCTAAATAATTTTGTTGACTTAAACTAATAGTATTATTGGTAACATCTTGTATTATTGATATACCTAGGTAATAACTCAATAATCCCATATCTTTCATCATAAATGTTTTCTTTAAATTACTTTTCAATAAATTAATTTTCATTTGCCATGAACCATTAATCAAGATATCATCAACATAAAAACATATATATATATCTTAACATCATTCTCAATTTTCCCATACAAACAATTATCAGACCTACATTTTTCATACCCCTGTGCAGACATAAAGCTATCAAATTTGTCATACTAATACAAAGGAGTCTTTTTAAGACCGTATATGGCCTTTTTTAACAGACACACTTTACCCTTTTTTATCTCACAATTTTTTGGTAAATACATATATAACGTTTCATTCATTTCTCCGTGCAAGAAAGCACTGCAGACGTCCATCTGATAAACTAACCAACTTTGGTTTACACTTATAGCTAAAAGAGATTTTACAGTACTTAATTTTACTACAGGTGCATAAACGTCATCATAACCACTTTGTTGCTGAAAACCTTTAGCCACCAATCTGCACTTATACTGCATTATTTTTCCATCTTGATCTCGTTTCACTTTGAACACCCATTTACTATCCACTATATCACATTTTTCTGGTTTATCCACTAGCACCCACGTATTATTGTTTTCCAAAGCTTGCATTTCATTGTCCATTGATTTTTTCCATTCCTCTGCTTGATTGCTGGACATAGTATCTTCATATGAGGTAGGTTCTTCCATATCAACACTGAAGTAACTTACCTCATACTCATTAAATCGAATAGGAGGTTTCAATGCCTCTCTTGGGCGTAATTTGATGTTCGACCTGGTATCCTCCATTGGCAATTGTAAATTTTGTTCATACTGATCTTCTCTCACTGCTTCAGCTTCCATCAAGTCTTGTCTTCTTTCTAAGTTATCAATATCGAGACTTACAAGTTCCTTATCACTTGCTTCCGGTGTAAATATGATCTCTCTTTGTGTAGTGACTATATCTTGGTCTGGAAAATACACTCTGTAACCTTTTGCATTTTCCAAATATCCCACAAATATTCCTTTTTTACTCTTCATATCTAACTTCTGTCGCTTCTGTTTTTGTATGTATGCCCATACTTCACTACCAAACACACCTTTAAGTGAAGTTAAATCAAAAAACTTATTATGCCATAACTCATAAGGAGTTTTTCCTTTAATTGGACTTGTACCGGTGCGATTCAATAAATACAGCGCTGTGTTCGCTGCTTCTGTTCAAAAAACTTTGTGTAGCTTCTTCTCTACTAACATTGCTCTTGTAGCTTCAATAATTGTGCGAAACTCGCGCTCTGCACGCCCATTTTGTTGAGGAGTATATGGGACCGTTAGCTGATGTTGTATGCCGTGTTGTTTTAGTAAATCCTTTACCTGTACATTAACAAATTCTTTACCATTGTCACTTCTAATTGTCTTCACTGAATTACCTGTCTGTGTTCTTACAAGTATTAAATATTCTCTTAACTTCTCGTACACTTCATTTTTATTCTTTAGAAAATAAACCATCTTGTAGTTAGAATAATCATTCTTTAATAAGAACATGTATGTAGAACCACTCAAAGAAGATTCTTCCATTGGCCCACATAAATCTAAATGGACTAAGGCACCTATTTCACTTGACCTTGAAGAACTTGGAGGAAAAGGTTGCCTATGGTATTTACCCTGTATACATGCAGTACAGAAAGAACTGCTTTCTTTTGCCTGGATGTTATTCTGTTTTAAAAGCTTTTTAACGTGACCAAAATTCTGATGAGCTAAAGCTCTGTGCCACCACATTATATCACAATTTACTGCTACTACTTACTGTTGAACAACTCTCTTCTACCACCTTATTCTTGGTGTTCGACTTAAATAACATTTTAAAACGCTTGTTAGTCGTAGACCGAGTAGCCATGGCACACACATCATGATTTTTATTCATTAATTTGATTTTTTTGAATCAGAAACTAATGACATACCTTTATCTAATACACAACCCAATGATATCAAATTTACTTCCAAATCTGGCACATGAAGAACATCATGCAACACCACGTTGTGAAAATTTTCTCCATTGTATGCTTGAACATTAACCTTTCCCACTCCAACAGCTTTCAGTATTGTTCCATTGCCAATTTTAATATTTTTGTCAGATTTTAGCACCTCATAACTGTTAAAAATGTCAATGTCATGACCAGAGAGCAGACTTACGCCGGCCGTTTTCGATATAGTCAGACGCTTAGACAGTGTCGCTCGCTAGCGATAGTAGGCGGAAACAAATACGCATTACGTGTATGTATTTATTATGCTCACCAATCGCACTGAATCAGTTCTCTGCGCTAGTGGAATATTGAGTTTTATATACGCTCCAGTAGAACAAGTTGGTATTGATAGCGATGCCGCGTAACTTTTATGTACGCTATGAATGTGTTACTGTATCGACGCATCTCCCACTACTGCAGGAACGAAAAAGGCCGGCGTAAGTCCGCTCTCTGGTCATGACACATGTGTTGTGTAGCACCACTGTCTAGAAACCAATTTGTATTCACTTCCGATTCTATTTCATTTATTGTTGCCATCAGTGCAAAACTTTTATTCTTATAGCTCTGTCCGCCTTGTATATCACTATTTTCACTACGTTTCTGTTTTCTAACTTAACAGTTTTTCATTAGATGTCCTTTCTTCTTACAATAGTGACACTCGATATTCTTTTTACATTCAAACTTAAGATGTCCTGCCTTACCACAACTGTAACATTTTTTTCAACTTTCCTTGTTAACAATGCCACAGTGTCTTCTTTATCTTTTCCCAGTCTTTCCTCTTCTATCAACAGTCTTGATGTTAAATAATTTATGTTCTGAGTTTCTGTAGGTACACTTTCCCACGCTGACTTAAAATGTTTAAATTTATCTGGCAGTGCCATAATTATTTTAGTGATTACCAGCTTCTCTGGTATTTCATCTCCTTGTTGCTTTATCTTTGCACACAAATTCATTACTTTTGATACGAAGTTATTGACATCTTCATTTTCAAATTTTAAATTGTAAAATTGTTCATTCAGCAAATGCATACAAACATTTGACTTCCTGTCATAAATATATTCTAACTTCACCCACATGTCATTAGCACTACAACACTGCATTACATGTGACAGCGGCCCTTCTTCTATTCGTGTAACTAATGCTTCTTGTGCCTTCGCATCTTTCAACTTCCAAGCGGTTTTTAATTTTTTATCTTCTGGTTCCTTCTCCACACCACTTGTAATGTCAAATAGTCCTTTCGCCATTAAAATGACTTTTATTTGAAATTTCCACACATTCCAATTATTATTGCTCAATTTGTTTATTGCTAACATACTTTGTGATGTCTCCATACTTTTATTCGCGTTTATCTGGGCCCATAACCTGTTGCAGAGTATTTTATTTTAGAAAGACATTTATCAATAATAATAGTGTAAATAACAACTTGTTTTATATTAAACTAACTACGCACACTTTTAAAATATAAAAGTGACAGACATACATATATAGGGTGGGGAGAAATTCGCGTAAGATCTGCCCGTGGCGATCTTCTTTGTTAAATTCTTAGCCGTTTATCTTAATCCGAAATCTTACATCCTGCGTGTACACGAAGTCTATAAAGTTTCAGTTTTGGAGTTATTAACCGCGCATTTGTAACTATCCCTTTGTTGTTAAAAGAAAGGAAAGTTAAATAATGTGGTACTTTAAAGATTAATTTTTCATAAATATTATCCTTTCGCATTATAATGATGTTTGTAACGTTCCTTTGTGTCTATATTTTTACTTTAAATACATATGGCAACATAGTATTGTGAATGCAGTATTTAAAACGATTTAAAATAGCATGATAGGTTACCTTGTTAGATTTTATTAATAAATAGTTGACATACATATTTCGAGTTGTCAAATTTAATTGTCATCCTTGCTTGTTTTATGCTAACATGCACCTGATATATGGTGCATGTAATGGAAATGGGGATGAGGCTCCGCGTGAGTATCGTATATGTTTTCCAAACCGAAGACATCCTATAGCGCATGTATTTCGACGGTTGGGTCAACGTCTTCGGGAAACGGGTTCGGTAAAAGCAAATTATCGAAATGCTGATAAACCAAGACGGAGACGCACTATCCAAGTTGAAGAGCAGATTTTAGACTCAGTTTCCGTGGACCCCTCAACTAGCACTAGACAGTTAGCTGCTACAATGAATATCCCAAGCCACAAAACCGTTCACACAGTTTTGAAAGAGAACCTGCTAAAGCCATTTCATGTTGTTAGAGTTCAATCTCTTTATGAAAATGACAACATTTACCGATCGTATTTCTGCAAGACGATTTTAAATAGAATTCGCGACGATGAAAGTTTTCTAACACATATTCTATGGAGCGATGAATGCATGTTTAATAGAGATGGGGTCTTTAACACTCTTAACATTCACTATTGGGCAGACGAAAATCCGCACCAATTTTGCGAGTATGGTCACCAAAGAAGGTTTTCTGTCAACGTTTGGTTAGGCATAATAGATCATACAGTCACTGGACCAATTTACCTTCCGAACCGTTTAGATGCTGCAGTGTTAGAAATTATGCCAGAAATATTGGAACGAGTAATTCAAACCATACCGCGAAGGCTGCAACTATGCCTTGAAACTGACGAGTTTTCAATTTCAACATATAAGGCAATAACACAATGTGATAAGCGTACGATAGAAATTGTAATTGTAATTTTTAAATAAAAAATACTTTCGAAGTTAATTTTGTTTCGATAAATAAGTACTTATTGAATTAAAAAGCGTTGTTTTTCCATTTATTACAGTACAATAACATTAATAGTGCAAAACTTCATACAATAGGTTTCTGTGCACCCTCAATTACAGCGCAAATCAATACAATCTTCAGTATTATACATATATCAACACTGTTGCCAAATGTATGTTTTCTTCAAGCGGTTCCCGAAGGCACACGAAGGATGATACACACTAATAGTATTAAAACTTTTCACTCAGAATTGAATGAAGGATACTGTTATCTGCAGCTCTTACGTCAATTTCTCCCCACCCTGTATAGTTTTTGATTGATGTCATAAGTTTAACAAATTAGTGTTATAATATTTTTCAATTGAATTTTACGTTGAAACATTTTTTTTAAATAAAGATTTAGTATAGAAGGTACTTCAGTATTTTAGCTCAATTAGTACATTCAAGAGGCAGGTACATTAATATTATTGACATTATTTTGTAAAATATAATTACTAAATGATAAATATCAGAAATTCCAGGCGTAATACATACCGGTTTTATTAATTAAATCCCTTCGAACATGAAAAGTTTAAACAATACGAAGGCTCCATTTTGTGCTTGATTGCTTCAGTAGTAGCATATTCCGAACGCAATATAATTGTAAATTTCCTTGGAAATGACAACATTTCATGTATATTCTCTGCCGTCTTCGACGTCGTGTCCTATTTTTTCACGCTTTTTTGCTGTGGAATAGCTATCAATTATTTTGCAACGAGCAAACTGTATGATGCTTGAAAATTGAAAATGGAGGAGAAAAAAGCAGCTCGAAAAGTGGAAGTAATTAATTTTGTAGTGTCAGTGGATCGCTTTGTGACGTCTATTATACAGTGTTGGAACAATAGAGTTTTGCGAACGCTTCCTGCATTCAGTTCAGTTACTAGAAATTATTTGAAATGTTAAATTCATGCAAATACAAACATTGGTTTGTGTTTCAATTTATTGATATTAAATATTTCCGATTGGTAAAATAAGTGGTCGTTAGTTTGGAATATATTATACAACAGCTTAAAGACAAATAGTATTCGATGGTTAAGCGATGAGATATTACTTTTACAGTATACAATATACATATACAATTAGCGACATTTGTATAATTTTATCTAATTTTATAGTTCCGCTATAAATATTTAGCAACGGTATCAGTTGGTAGTTATCTAGAATTACGTTTTTGAACGTAAAGAATTTGAATTATTTTGTCAATACTACCACTGTTAGATATATAGGGGAAGTACCTGTCAAATAAACGTATGATTATAACCATGTTAAATATATATATTATGGAAGTATATCTAGTTTACCTGTGCTATCTGAGGGAGAGAATACAAAAATAAGGTGTTATAAAAACGTAGGTTTTTCAAATTGCACTGTATAATTGTATCCATAATATATCAAAATCAAATTCTATAGTATTTTATCAACTTCACAAAATTTCAACTATTAATCTTAAGAAAACTTAAACTGCAAAATACAAAATGTAAACAAAAATTAAAATATAAATTTAAAGCAAATTCTCGAGTGTTCTCCTTTCTCTTGTAATACATAAGTTTAGTCTTCGTTCATAATTGAGTTAAACATCTTGCAACATTTGTGCGCTGTTTTCTATTGTTCCCGAAATTTCCACATAAATGCAGCTTTTAACGGATTTTAACGAATTCCTATAGAAAAAAACAAGTTAGGTCCGCATCTATATTATTTTTTATTTATTTTTATTTTTATTTTCAGGCTGCGCAACAGGTCTTCCTCGGCTAATCCATCTGTCTTTGATTTACTGGTTCAGGGACTCTTTAACATTATAACTATGGTGAGCAGGAACGCTGTGGTGTTGAAATCAAGAAATTTTCTGAATATTGGCACTGATAGATTGCAATAATTGGAGCGAAGTAGACGTCATCTGCTATTAGACCCTTTGTTAGTGAAGTAAACCATTTTATCGGCAAAAATGTTTACTCCGAAGTATCACTTGCTGACTCATTTAAATTAAATGCAAAATTGCACGTGTACGCCCTGGAATTTGTGTTAAATTTGCCATATCTACTTACAAGGCATTCAATTTAGGAACACCCATTATAAGTGAATAATCTTCAGATAGGGGTCTAAACTTCCGTTTACGCACCGTTGTCGAACTCGTATAAAAATGTCTTCGAAGTTATAACCAGTAAGTTATGTTTATTTCTCTACACAACAGCTGTTGAGGTGTGAATGAAAGGATAAATAATTTAAAGACATTGACGAAATTAAATTTATTTAATCTAGGACACTAAAATAACCAGTGATTTTGGTTTCCATTTTTGATTACATTCCTCTGCACTACTTCATAAAATCTCTTTTTCAGTTTTGGTTCTCATTAAATAAGAAATATTAATGCATATGTTTTATAAAAAGAACTTATTTTTATTTCTTTTGTCAATATGTACATACAGACATACATATGTATTAAACTAAAGTCGTTGGTTCCAATAAACTAATTATGTAAGTACATACACCATGTGAAATTCAGAACGCATATATGGTACACCAGCGAAGTTTATATATTGGTTATATAATTTTTTGCTGTTTTCTTTGTAGATGTGACAAGCAAGCGAAATATTGCCATTTTCTTTAAGATTAAACAGTTACGATACAATTATAGCCTTGATAAAGGAATATAGTTTATAATCTATTTTTTATGCTTGAATCAATATTTCTCAACGAAATACACATTAAATTAGGATTGGTGAAAATTATAGAGGACATAGATATTGTCCTAAACAAAACTCTTTTAATTTATGATATAAAGTTTGCTCATAGTGCCCCAAATTAATTTGTTATAGCATGTTTTATGTAAAAGTATAATCGCATTACTCCACTTTGATTGACTTGCTTGCTTTTTATAACAACTTTCAAAAATTTCACGTAAATATTAACAGCATATTAGTGGAACATAAAACCATATTTCGTGAGATGGAATTTTTGAAATATTATGTGTATCTAACTTCCAGTGCACAACTTTCTGTAATTAAATTTTAATGGAATTTCACGTCCGTCGTAACCTCTCACGTTAGCATCCATCTAAATGAACGACACGTAATTTATAATTCAAGCTCAAAGCTACAGGCGAACTAAACCATATAGTCAAAACTTTGTATATTGTTTCTTTCTAATTAAAACGTCGGTTTCACGAAGCGCATATGAAATGATTCATTAGCTACGCTTGTAGTGTATAAATGATAATAATGGAAATATTCAGTTTTATTCCAACCATAGATGTAGAAGCATTTATTCAGTGAGAGCAATTTATGTATTTATATAAAATTTATTAACATCGTAGCGCCGGAATAATAAAATTCTGGGTGCAAAGTCCTGCCATACGGTATTATTTCTTTTTAAGAGTTCTTATTTTATGTAGCACTATAGTGTTATTGTCTTATTGTCAGAAATCTCTTAAGTTAAATCAGTTTTTGTCTCCAATATCCAGTAACATATTAGTGACCATATTGATAGTACCTATACTGCGACAGTATCCTGATTTTATCCGCAAATAACACGCTCACGTATAATTTTTATTTGTACGCTTTTGTTTCGGGTTTCCTGATAGTTAATTTCAAAAAGCATTTAAAGGAAAAAACTTCAATTAAAGGTTACTCATACATAAACTGCTGAACTGAAGACTTACTGCGTATACCTAAATTTACATTTTTATTAAAATAGTCTCTGTCCTGTTTGGTGGAGGCGCCGGTGACATCCTGTGTACCATATTAGAATAAGCATCTGCGAAAGTAGAGTGAATACGAAGCATCTTTATTGTATATTAGAGTGTTTCTGAGATTTCCCCATTGTAAAACCGATACAATATTACTACTTTACATTCATCTATCTAATTTGTTTGTTCGTCAAAAGTATTTTGTGTTTAGTATTTATATCCTATCTGAAATTAAACCTAGCAAAAATTGAGGTAATTTAGAGTCTCTTTTTCACTAGACAAAACTGTTTATATGCCAATCGTACTACTCAGGCAAGAAGTGACCAGCCTACACTTGCCGCTCTTTTCTTACCCTACTTCCAAGTTTAAGACTTATACGGTATTACTATGCATGCATTGTCAGTAGGAAGTACTGTATAGTTTACAGGAATAATCAATAAATGCATCAATGCAATAGGCAAAAATAGCTCACCGCATTTTTTTAGATAAAATAACATTTAACGTTATAGTTATAATTAAAAAAACTGTAGAAGAAGCTTTCTGTAAAGCTTCCTTTACACATTTGCATCTGTATAAATGTTATGTAAAAGTTTTGTAAAAACTCTAGAGGGATTTAAAAGATAATATTCCGTTTGTTGAACTGTGGGCATAAGAGGAGATTTAACAGTCCACTATAATACTATGGTCATATTTTTTGTTACTGCCTGCCAAAAGAAGCAGCATACAGGATTTAAGACGTCACCACACTAGATACTGCTTGTAATTTAGACAATTTTGGACATTATATTTGGCATAGTCTGACCAAATTTGATTTGAATTTTCCAAGTTAATTGTATCTATACAATTCTTTATTTACGTTTCTTTACTTGCTTTAAAGATAGGAAGTTTATTGATTTCCAATTTTTTGTTTTCGTCTGAGGCAGAATTGATATATTTTAAGATATTAATCTAAAATGACGTATTTAGTTTAATATTCATGAACATTCCAAATACTTTTTGAAGTGCTAGAAAAGATTCCGCTACGTGATAAATATTTATCAATTATTAAACGAGCCGCCGGCATTCTTCGCGTACCCTAAATAAAAGAAGGGTTCTGAAATTATTTGCCGCGTTAAATAGAGCGTGGTATGCACCTGAAAACATTCGCCTTATCGCTTAATTCCATTGCTGCGCTGTGCTCGAACACGTTTACAACAGATGCCCCGCTTCATTTCTGCTGATCGAAACGAGAAACGTGAGATGCACAACCTGAATCCGTTCAACCGATATCGGTTTACACACAAGCCGAGATGATGTCATCGGATTATTCCAGCTCTCTAGAATTAGTCACACGTTAATGACACCATCTCGGTAAACACGGTGGTTACTAAGCACTCTGATATTATAATAACACAGCAATTATTAGCTCATCTAAGTTCTAGTTTAGCTTGACTCCTGTTGTCTTATATTTCTCTCATATAGTAGAGAAACGGCCTTTGCACGGAAGCTGCATTCACCACAAAAAGTGCTAATTTGGAAGAAAAGCTCTCGAACAAGTGAATTAATTTTTTTCACTTTGTATTTTGTAGGCATTAATTTTATTGCTCTTAGATCTATGACTTCATCGACTTTTTTAATTCAGTAATGGTCTACATGTGCTATTTGAAATTTATAAAATTAGAAAGTCAGGTGTTAAATAAGAATGACAAATGCCGAAAAAATTCGAGTCAGTATTTTTATTTCTAAAGTGATAGCTAATCTACAATTTATCAGAGAGGCAAAGGACCGAAATAAATATGATGATTGGATACGGCAATAATGGTATATCACAAGAAGCAATTATTCCTTTCCTCATTTGATTGATGTGACTTTAATGTTTTAAGAAATGTAAATTATCACTCGTACAAACTGACGCAAGTTCATGAACTAAACGAATTTGATTGTGATTATTGACTTGAATTTTGTATAGTAATAATAATAATAATAATATTTATCTGTCCAACGGTTTACCCAATTACAGGACATACAAATAAATAAATATTTATAACGTATAGTTCATATAAGTAAAAATATAAATTACAAAAAGAAAGTTATAATTGATTTATTGAATTAAAGAATATATCATTGAAAAATATTGGTTCCTGAAAAAGGGAGCAAGAAGTTGGGAGTAAAGCGAGAGGAGATTCTAAGGATAAAGAATTTAAGACATGAAAGGAGATAAGGGCAATCAATCCATCCATTGAATAATTTCCATACAAATCTTACACCATGTAGTTCCCGACGATAACTCAAGGCCTAAATGTCATGAGTTTCCAATAAGAAATCATAATCTATGCCACGTTGAGGATAAATATCAGAATTTTTAAAAAGATAAATATTTTAGAAATCGTCGTTGAATTTTGTCCGTACAAAGTTACATAACAACCCCTAGTGTTACATAACAAACCCCAGGTGGACGCGACATCATTCAGGATTTTAATAGGACAGTAGATCTTCAAGTCATCGGCATACGCATCCACAGGGCATGTTAACAGCGTCAGCAAGTCGTTGATGTATAGTATAAAGAGAAGAAGACCAAAGTTTGACCCTTGCGGCACACCTGATGAAGGGCAGCTCCACTGACTTGTATCCATTATAGAAAACGTAATTAGATCTATCAGTTAAATACGAAGATATAAGCTCGAGGAGATTCGGAGCTAATCCCAGTGCATGTAGTTTATTAATTAAAAATCCATGATTAATGGTCTCAAATGCCCTACTAAAATCAGTGTATATTACATCAACTTGACCTTGATTTTCCATTTCTTGACAAGTAAGTTGAGTCAACGAGGTCAAATTCATAACCGTCGATCGTCCACGCACAAATCCATGTCGATCAGGAGAAATCAGTGATTTGATATTAAAATATATGGAAGAATAAATTGCGCTTTCAAATATTTTCGCAAACTTAGAAATAATCGAAATAGGCCTATAATTCTTCATTTTACTATTATCACCAGTCAAGTAATGATTGACAAACCCCGTAATCTTATTGATTCCATTGCTTCATGTTTAGTGATGATGCTACATTTTATTCAACTGTATAAATGCACAAGCTAAGCTGTAGATAGTGGGTTACTGAAAATGTCTCCTGTATGTAAGACAGCCATATACAGAATCCATAAAAACTTGAATGTTTGTGCAGTTTTTACCAAGAGTCATATCT
>CM043021.1:17385530-17474966 GCA_023690525.1 Holotrichia oblita | reverse complement strand
AGGAATATTAATTTGTGCTATTTATTTCCTATCTATTAGACCATCAGGACCTACTATCAGAAACGCTCGACCCTGTTGTTTCGGCCAGTAATATAGCTAGATTTTTAGTAGCTATTTCTTCGTTCTGTTTGCGGTATTCCGTGTTAGATGAAAAATATAATATATTTTTCTTTTATCCAACATATTATGTTGGATAAACTATAGATTCTATCAATATATAATTATATAATTTTGAATCTTTTCTTGGAGTCTTTGCAAACCAGGTTATTTTGTCAATTCCAAGTCTCTCTTTCCTCTTGTTTCAGTGTATTTAATTTTTTTTTTGTTTTTTTTGTCTCCCTCATGTTTTAGAGATATCATATTTTCTTCGTCTCCAATATTACTTTAGTTGGGCTCGATTTTAGTAAATACGTTTTAACAGCGTAAATTGATCGCCTGGTGTAATGAATGTATGATTACAGCAGCAGAACATCGGGTGTGGTACATATAATCTTTGCCTACGATAATTTACCCTCTGGGCGCCAGTGAATTGTGTCCTTATGGTGTTATGCTATTCCACAACATTACTATTTACATCATGAATGAAATTTATGATTGCTGTGCTAATTAATGATTATAGAATAGGAGCTGACTATAGAATAGATTAACGGGTTTTTCTTTAAAACGGTTTTATGTTAAACGGATTAACATGTTTCGAGCCAAAACCGATTTTAAATCGGTTTCAAGAATTGATTTTAAACTCTATATTTGTAAGCGCTTTTAAAATTTTTCGATTACGATGTCTGTTATGAGTGATGATAGATAGTGTTGGAAAATTTGATATACATTCCTACAGCGTACGTATGCAATCTTGCATTTATTCAAATTATAAGAAAAAATCACATGAGACCGGTAACACGGTGCTATATTTTGCATTTATCGATAAACTAAAGCTAGGGTCGATAGCCGCAGTGGTTAGGCGGCTGACTATCGTTGTGGCGGGACGATAGGAGCCACGTTTAAATTCTCTGGAGGGACGGTGACATTTTTGCAGAAAATTGAAATCCGGATCGACTTACCATTCGCTGTTGGGAGCAAAGTTATTAACAGCGCGGCGTGATAAAAGGTGATATGTTGCTGTCCCAATGCCATTTGAACACAATTTACACACTATAAACTACACCGCGAGAGTTGCAGTGATAGCCAGATAAGTAATACAGCTTACGGAGTCACTGTAACTAAACACCCACCACACATAAAAAAAAATCGATAATTAACTTTTCGAAATGGAACAAAAAGAATAAGCAAATCTCATGAGTTACTGAAGTATTCCAATGGTAAAACTGTCAAGTGATTATGATGTAATAGTTAGTCATATAAGATTCCTTGGACTTCATATAGGTAAATTTACGGCTATTTATAATAAATACTCATAATTTTCAACATGTTGCAAACGATAATAAAGCTGAAAACGCCCTATTAAAAAAATTGTAGCTTTAAAACAGATTTTTCACATACAAAACCCCTTTGCATAAAAAACCGGTTTTGATCCGCAAGTTATACAAAGATTGTTTATGTTTATTATATACTTTTCTTTCCGCATTTAATATATGATATTGTATTCGCAAAAAATGCAAATCTCATCTATCATGAAATAAATTTAAATTAATGCGTGCGCCCCTTAAGGACTTCTTTATGGGTCCGCCCTCAATAGTAGTAGAAGGCATCTCGCTCCACACCCCGCACCGAGAACGAAACTTGAATGATTGTGAATCAAGACCCTTAACTGTTGTTACTATTCCGCGCTATTTACTACTTGTTATCGTTTAAGTGTAGCTTAATTACACTGTGAATATTAAGCACAATTAAGAATAGACTGTTGTAATAATTTTATGCAACAAATAGTAGTGAGCTTTTCTACCAACAAACATGTTCATATACACAAAAATAACTCGAAAGTGATTGAATTTAGATCCAGGGCAAGCTTAGGAGCCATTATCCTTGACAAAATAATATAATTATATGTATATAGCTGTTTCACGGAAACCATTCATTAGAAAGTTTGAGAAAGCTGAAGAGTATATTACTAACATTTGGAAGAATGTATTTAGTTTTATTTCATCGAAATAGTTGTAAATTCATCCCATTTTCGAAAATACGAAACATATGTATTAACTTTGTTCTTTTACATATAATTGCTACCTATATTATTATGGCATATTGGATATCTATCATCATACGTATGTACTCTTTAAGACCCTATTATTAGTTGTTGGAGGAAAATTTGAGAGAAAGTTTATTTGTGAAGATTAAAATTTTAATCGTCAGTTAAAGAAAACGCATCTGGATACGGGACAGGTGCATAGATTATGGAACAGATAAAGTGAGAGTTAAGTTTGTATGTATCTGCATCAAATGTTTGTGATTCTCTCATAAATAAGCCAATATTGTATGTGTATTAAGATTTTTCTCCTATACTGAAACGCTTTAGAATTATCAGCATTGAACAGTTTAATAAGCAATACAAATGGTTTAATTGCTAGAATTAATTTAATTATCGGTACTAAAAAGTGCCAGTACCAAACAATTTAATTGCGAGTATTAACAAGTTTAATTGTGACAATTAAATAGTTTAATTGCGGCTACTAAACAGTTGCCACTAATATATTTTTTACTAGCACTCCAGGATATATAGTATTATTCCTCCTGGATACCCCCCGCAGTTTTACTGTTTATTTTAAATCTTGGCGTTTTACTGTGACCGAGAAAGTAACATACCCTATAAAGTTATAGTTAGCGAAAGGTATGATCAGAAATAAAAAAGAAATTAAATCGATATGTTAAAAAAAACTGCGGTGGTGCCGTCTAGAGTGCGACACACTGTATGTATTATTTCATATGAATGACCCAAAACTGGAACCTATATTAAAGCGATCATAAGTTAGCAGCGAGGGGGCGAAGGATACTTTAGAACCGCACTGTATAATATTATACATCACTCCAAGCAATTATACAGGATGCTTTAGTTTTCCCATATGGTAAAATGAAAAACAAAACAGAAACTTCTACTATTGAAACATCTACTATTGATGTACATGTTTTGAATATCTGAAGTGAAATTGTACTATAAAGCGATACATAAGCAAAATCCAATACAAAATTAAAATAGTGAATATAGATAAATTTACGAAAGAAACGAAAAGATAATCCAGTTTTCACAGTTAAGATTTTAAGAAATTTGCACAATTTTTCTAACAATATGTTAGTCACTAAATATGAATATTGATATAAGCATATTTGTACATTTCATCATAGTTGAGATTTAATTTGATTATAGGAAAGTATGTACCACTTTTTTATACTAAAATATAAAGATAAGAAACTTATAGAGAGGAGCAATTAAAACAGAAGCATGTGTCATTTAAAAGGCAATAAAAGCCATTTTTCTAGTGACTGCATGCATAAATAAGTTTTGAATTGCATTCGTCATTCAAGCGTTTATACATTAGACACTAGTTGAAGTGATCAATGCAATATGATATTTATCGAAATGGAAAACGTAGAAAATTTTAATAAGTAATAATAAGCTATAAATAGATTACAAATATGTTTTTTATTTTTATAGCTTTCGTTTTACATACGCTTCCCATCAGTTATGACGTCAACTGAAGTATTACAGAAATGCAAGAACCAAGTGAAACACAAAAACGAATGCTTCTTATAGGTTAGGTGAAGCGTATAACAACAAGTGACGCGTTATTAGTCTGCTTCACATTCATCTGAAGCACTTCAGTAAAGTGCATCGTAAAATTGCATTTCCATATCACTTGATTTTTAAAAAGAACGCGGTTGGTACTAGTTACTAGTACTAGCTTAGTATGCTCGTAACAGCGTTGGTTTGCAGTTAGAGCTAGTTCATATCGTATTAAAATATTTTATGTTGGCGTTATTCAAGTCTTACTTTAAACATTTTCTTTGTTGGAATTTAAAAAATTTAATTTACAGTATTATTTTCTACTATTTTTGAAATCTATTATTATTAGAGTCATTATCTTGGTATCTTGAATACAATGTAATAACATATCCATTTTTTTGTTTTGTGTGCTACTATTATTAAGCTTTTTACTTTGATTTTGCATTATTAAAAGTGTATTTTAATAAATTGCTGTCTCTGAATATAGTATTGTCCTTTTTTCTAATCTGCTTTATAATTCTTTCGTTTACTTGCGTATATCAATCTTATTATATTAGGTTATTAAGACATTGCGCAACGATTAATTTAATACACAATAGTAATTCCTTTACTTAATGTGTCGCATTTTTAACGCAATTTATGTGCCATGCTTTTTTTTGGACAACATAGGTAGAGCAGGAGAAAAAAGTATCCGGACAGTGCGCGAAAGAAGGAGGCTTCTTACTCAAAACCCTACGGGAACTTTATTGTTCTAGAGTGCATACAAATAATGTCTGTGCCACAGACAGTCCATGTAGGTATACTAAGTCAATAAAGTACCCGTGCATTTTGAGTGAAAGGGCGTCTTTCTTACATGCACTGGCAGGATACTTTTTCTCCTGCTGTACAACCTCCGTCAAACATCAAAGCGACACCAGTAGACACTGGCTCCTTGTCTCGTACATACGTCGTACTAGCTGTTCATATGTATATAGTATAACGCTGGCGCTGTGGCAACTATGTTGATATTTTACATTACTAGTAGGATTCAAGCTTTCTCGAGGCCGACAGTGTACATATATATATACATGTTAAGGTTACCTCTACATATTACTTTTGATGGAGAGTAAGTTGTAATACTTAGTAGACACATAATGATAAGAATAACGAACAAGAAAAGAAACTAATATTTTACAAATTTATGAACACATCGACCTAGGACAAATAACGATACGAACCCAGTCCTATAATTATTCATGGATGTACACTAGGTTGATTTAGAATCGACTCAAACTGCCATAAAACCCGATAAAAGTATGCTTTATTGCAGTACCCGAATGCAAAGCACTAATAGTATGGTCAACTGTATGTAAATTACTATTTATATGTATATACAATATATTTTTCTATTAAATCCAGTTTCATATGCAAGGGATCATTTACAAATTCCTAAACCGATAATTTCTTAATGCGATCTTAACATACAGTCGCAGCCAAATGTTATTGCGTACATAAATAGAACAAATAAAAAGGCATTGCAGTTTGTTATAGTATTTTCTTATAATTATTATTATATTATATTATTATAATTTTAACGACTTTCGAATATATTTACTTTATTAGGGTGCCTATAACAATTGGCCGCAGCTGTATAGTTAAATCGCTATCGCATACAATTTCCCTATATTTCTAAGCATTTATGTAATTAAGAAATTACATGAGTAAGAATATGTATGGGGGCAAGATATAAAAGTCTATTACATATACTTTAGAGAATGAATGTTCGTATGATGATGCAGAAAATGTCCTTTAGAACCATCCAATAATTAAAAAGTTTTTTCTGTTTATTAATTTGTTTTCAGTTTGACTACCTTTTCGTTTACCTTCTTTATTATTTGAAATAAATTTTTATTTGTTTACTGTGTATTTTGTTATTAATTCTAGAATAAAATCAGTGTTTTTAACGATTGTATAAGATACACTTCACGCAGTTTCCTATAACTTTCTCGATCTTCTCCTTTAATTTAGGCATGTAAAAGTCCTGCTTTATCTTTTCCTCCGTACACCTTACTGCGTAATGTCCTTCTTCATGAACGGATTTGATGATACTATTCTGCATCGCTTTGGGGAGCACGACAACTTCCGCACCGTCTCTGAATTTGTATAAGATGTCGTCCTTAATTAGATAGTCCTCGTAAAGTTTCTCTTTTAAAATCTCTTTAATCGCTAGAATCTCTTCGTCCGCTCCTTGTGCTTTCATTATTTTACTGCGGAGACCATCTGTGGCCATTATGGTCATGATAGGATATCGGCTTAAGGCATCGACGTGTTGCATTCTGTTACCTTTTCGGTGTTCAATACTGTACTCAAATTCTTCTAGTAATAGGGCCCATCGTGCGACTCGGGTTGCTAAGTCCTTCTTCTCCATTGTCTTCTGGAATGCAGAGCAATCTGTAATAATCTTGAATTTAGTGCCTAAGAGGTACACACGGAATTTTTTGAGTGTTTCAATAATCGCAAGCACTTCCAGCTCATAACTCGTGTACTTCATTTCTGCATCGGTGGTTTTCCTACTCATATAGTAGACTGGATGTAAATGACTATCAGCAGAAGAACGCTGCAACAAGATAGCGCCATATTCGTCTTTAGCTGCATCAGTATGAAGTTCCGTTTCTGCGTCCCCCTGATAAATATTTAAAACTGGATTTACTGACAGTAGATGTTTCAATTTATTAAATGCCTCTACCTGTTTCTCTCCAAACTCAAATGGTCTGTCCTTTTTCAGCATGTCGCTTAATGGCTTAGCGATAACTGAATAACTCATTATAAATTTGCGAAAATATCCAGTTAGACCAAGAAAACTTTGGAGTTGTTTAGCGCATTTAGGCTGGGGAAACTTCATTACCGCTCGCGTTTTGTCTGGGGATGGGTATAACTTACCCTCTTCGATATCATGGCCTAAGAACTCTATCTTCCTCATCAATAAATGGCATTTCTTTTTTTATTTATTTGTAATCCGTACTCTTTTGCTGTCTGGAGCACCATTTTCAATCGACTAAGGCCTTCTTCCTCGTCACGAGATGGTATGATTAAATCGTCGAGATATGGTAACACGATTCCTTCTGTAATAAGTTGTCTGAAGACGCAATTTATGTATCGCTGAAAAACTGCTGGTGAATTACATAGTCCAAAAGGAGCTCGTAAAAACTGATACTGTCCATTATGCGTAACAAAGGATGTATACTTGCGACTCTCTTCTGTTACCTTAACATGGAAAAATCCATTTTTCAGATCGATTGTTGAGAATGCTTTGGCAGTCTGCAACTTATCTAACTGATCCTCTATTAAGGGGAGAGGGTATCTATCTTTGATGATCAGTTTATTAATCTTTCTGTAGTCTATACATAATCTATGTGACCCTCCTTTTTTCTTTACTAGGACGACCTGACTTGCAAACTCAGAACTACAGGGTTCTATTATCCCCTGTCGTAACCATTCATCAATTTGTACATCAACAATTTCTCTCTCGGCGAATGGCAAACGACGTGGACTGTGAAAAATAGGTTCGCCCTCTCTCGCTAATGTTATTTTCAAATCCACATTTGCACTGTTGGCCTTCTCGGGTCGATACCTGCACATTACTTGTTCAACTTGCGTTCGTATTTGGCAGTCTACTTGTGCACCTACATCTGCGATTTGAGGTTCAATGCTCATCACTGGTACATCTTCTGGTAATCTACTTATTTGGACGCCATTATTGTCAACGCTTAGTTCAGCTTGTTTTAATAATTCTAATCCAATTATACCCTGTGTACATAAAACATCATTTGGTACTATATAAAAATTGGTAAGGAACGTACTCCTATCAATGATAATTTGGGATTCTATGCATGCGACTGTGTTAACCGTACTCTTTACAAAACCTGTTAATACGATGGAGTTAGGTATCAAATTGGGGTTATGCAGCTGGTTGTATATATGTATGTTGATTAATAACATAAACTTGGCTCCCCGTGTCAATTAAGGCTGTAAATTCTACATCTTCTATTGTTGCTACTTTCGTCATCTTCTGACAATCTGCTGCATAAATTTTGTTCACCGTGGCTGATGCTGCTTGTTCATTTGAATGAGTAGATGTCTCAGATGCTGAACTTCGTTTAGATCTACATTCGAAGCCCTTGTGTCCAAAACCATTACATTTAAAACATTTGACACCCAAATGCTTTGACTGACATGTAGCTGACTTATGGCCAATTTGACCGCAATTAAAACACCTGCTTTCTTTAGTAGTATGAGATTGCGGGCCTTTTGAATGATCTTTATGCGTTCTTACGTTATTGTTCTGAGATTTTGTTGTCATTCGAATATAGACATCCAGTTTAGTTTTGAATTCGTCTAGACTAGTAGCTCCACATAATACTATTTTATTGTGCTGCTCGCCTTTAATCCCATCAATTACATAACTAATTAATGCCTCTGTTTCAATGTGCCCGTGAGTAGCTAGTTCTTTCATTACGAGAAAATATTCCTGAATAGTTTCGTTCACTTTCATTTTCCTATCCGATAACAATTTGTGTAGCTCAGCACTATTTAGCTTCTTAGAAAATTCCTTAATAAGAGCTGCTTTTAAGGATGGCCATGATTTGATGTTTTTTTCTCCATCAACAAATAATCTAGCTAGGCCACGTAGAGATTTCTTTGCGAAAATGTATGTGTGCAACTCACCCCACCCAAGTAAGCAAGATAGGTCATCAAAATCCTCTACCCATTTCTTAATTGAGTGATGTTTGCTGCCGTCAAATGGAGTTATCGATCCTTCAAGGTCCCGAAAGCTGATACCAAACGTTGGTACTGTAGTAGCGCTGATTGATGCTGTTGGACTTGGATCACGCTGTACTTTTTGAGTAGTTTCCTCTTCTACCACGTCATCATCCGTTTCTTCATCTTCCGAATTCTTTATAGAGTTCTCCAGTTGCGCCAAGTTCATCAAAACACTACAAATTTTTGCTATTAAAGTGTCTTTATTTGCTTGGTTATAATCTACGCATAAAATATTCACAATGGATGTTAAATCACGTTCACTTAATGAATCTTTAGCGTATTTAGTTTTCTTAGTGTATTCTCCTGAATCTACCGCAAACGTAAATCCTTCGAACGCGCGCAGTCGTTTTCGATTACTCCGGTCACCCTCGTATTCAAAAATTAGTTTGTGCATCGCTTTAATGACAGCTGTTGGTGCAGCTTTAATATTCCCGGCCACTCGAGATATTTGTCCTAACCATAGATGAAATATATTTAATATAGATGCGTCAGATAACGTATGTCAATCATAACCAAGTTTTGCGCCATCTAGTGAGTACGTTCGCATTATTATGCGTAAGCGCCACGCTTAAATATACCAAAGCGTACGATGCATTTTATTTCAATTTATATTTAATAAATTAATACAAAACATAAATAACAAATATGTATATAAAGTTATATTGTATTCATATGAATAAAGTAAATTACAAAAGCATAACATATTTGATAGAAATACGGGCCGATTTCGTAATAAAACCTAATGCCGTATTATTATTTCAAGTCACTATTAAATATCTACAAATTGACTTTCATAAAAAAATTAGTGTTATGCGATCATTAATTGATATATTCCTAAAGTCCTTTTTGATGTACCGTTAAACTACTATACTCATTAGTTAACCGAGAATAAACCGAATGAAGGACATTATTATGAAATCGGACCGTAAGTACATAAGCATTCTGTATACAATAGAATTTTTCTATACAATAGAAAAAAGAAAGAGAAATTTAAGTCAATGATGAGTAATTATATCATTTATACGCCATTTAGCCCCCTGCTGCAATTGGTTTATAATATGAATAAAAATGGGAGTTGATGTTTTTACTGCTGTGGCCGGTTTAAATACAGTATTCCAGATCCGGTTCCATAAGAAGATTTTCATGGCTATAGGTTGAGACCATACATTTTCACTACATATATTGTTATGATATAATTTGGCAAATTCTCAGCTGAAACTTCTTCAAAAATTCTCCGAAAAATGATTGGAAGTGAAACCTTTTTTCATTAGTATGAAGCAATATCGTAGATGTCTACCAAAATAGGACGCCCATAGAAATAATATAAAAAATATTCAAATCATACTAAAACGACATAATATTAATAACTCAACTCAAAACTACCTTAGTCCACTGATAAAAATAGGTGAAAAACGCACGATCGCTGAAATGTTAAAATTTTTGCCGCAACAACAAAACGCGTAATGAGAATTAGGCCGAAAGCTTACTTGGAATATTTAAAACTGAATATGCAGTAGACAACAATCTATTATTAAATCCAAATTGATCATTAGTAAAATGATTTCTGCAAACTCGTCGATTTTGATATACATTTTCTGGTGGCAAACTTCAATTTCATCATCACAGTACTTGATCCATTTTTTAAACATATCCATATTTTTCGCTGGATTAGGAAAACAGTGTCTGCTACCATATTTTACTGCAAAACCATTTTTTATAACGCAGCGTGGACCTTCCATATTAGTTAATTATTAAATTATGATAATATGCTAGAACACTAAAATAATTAACATGCAACTAAATACAAAATAAAACAATAAAACCGGAGTAATTAAATATTGTGTTTGAAGAAAGAAAAGAACTCGAAAGAATCAATAATATTGAACACAACGCTTAACGCAATTATACATTGACAATAATTTGACAAATGTCAATTAAATTCAAATTAACATTTGAACAGCATTATTGCATTGCAGCGCCTCTCATGGGGACGTTCGCATTAAAAATATTGGTAGTAGCCATGGTAATCTAGTGAAACCGGCCTGGTCCTAACGTTGTCATTGTTGCCTGACTTAAAAAAAATCGCAGAACTCCCGTCGTCTCAATGGAATTGTTCGTCTTACTGTCCTATTACATTCACTTAAAAGTTCCTTCTTTTTGCTCGTTTAAAATGTAATTAGATTTATTCTATCACGTCTTTATTATTTTATTTACCTTTTAATACGTTTGGTCTTTACACTTCGATATTACACTCGTCTTTTTCTTCGTCGTCTTCGTACTTCTTTTACCGCGTCTTTCACATTAACATTTTACTTTCACGTCTTAAAACACCTTTCGTCTTCTCCTTCCCGAAAATGCACATATCCCGGTTGAGCCTCCAATTTTGTGGGATACGTTTTATGACACTTCGAGAAGTTTTTAATAGTTTATTATGACAACTTTATATATGACAGTTAATATCGAATGACATGTCTCTATGTTATGTCATTTGACATTTCACTTAATCAACAAAATTACAAGTCAAAATAGTACAATATAATACAACGTCGCTTCGGCCGTCGTGTGTCTTCACAACTACCGCCGAGCCGTTCTCCACCGAGGGCTGGTAGTCGCTTTCGGTGATCCCACATTCTTATTCATGTAATTTCTTAATTACATAAATACTTAGAATTATAGTGAAATTGTATGCGATAGCGATTTAACTATACATATGTTAAGCTAGCATTAAGAAATTATGTGTTTAGGAATTTATAAATGATCCCTTGCATATGAAACTGGATTTAATAGAAAAATATATTGTATATACATAGATAGTAATTTACATACGTAGTAATTTACATACAGTTGACCATACTATTACTGCTTTGCATTCGGGGCCGCAATAGAGCATATTTTTAACGGGTTTTATGGCAGTTTGAGTCGATTCTAAATCAACCGAGTGTACCTATATTTCAAAATCAGAGTAGGTAGTAATGCTGTTGTACCCACTCTGTAACATATACCTACAAGATGAAGGTCTAGTCAGCCATCATTGTGTGATCAACAATCTAAATAGTGATATAAATCTTGTGACTCTTGTTGAAAGGTCAGGAGTTAGTACATCTAAGAAACCATCTGGTCATAAAATAAGTTCATCAGACGACAATGAAAGTGAACACTGGAAGCTTCAGATTTTACAACTGACATATTCAAATGTACAAAACTTGCAACAAATTATTGCAAAAGAACAAAAGACAAAAACAATTTTATATGAATGTGATAGAGCATCTTCTGTTAGTCTTACTGCCTAAATTTTGCAATAAAATATTTTTAGATCAAGTGAATACTCATTTTTGATCTGCGGCGGGTACACCTGTAGTGGCTTCCAAGTTATATTGCTTGTCAAACTGTCACCTTTGCGGTGTACTTAATAATAACATTAACAATAGACCTTATTTATGCCTGAAATATCGATGGTACACATCGCTTTGGTAGTTAATTTGCTTATGAAAAATCCGGTGCTTAGTACAAAATAATGTTATAAACTAACATGCGCTATGCAGAGACCTGCTGTGCTCCATGTTGAGCCAGTTAATTTCTTTTTAGTGTATGGCTTACTCTGTGAGATTCTGCAAGCGTTGGATCCATTTCTTGGTAACAACATTAATATATTGTGGTCATACACGACATCGTCTGAATGGAATATTGCCGAAGAAAATATGAATGAAGATTTAAATAGTTTGTTGCAGAGATTTTCTACTTTAGATTGTTTGGACATCAACCATGCTAAATCTCAGTTAATTCTCTTTGCACCCAAAACTACTCGGACAAAAAATACCAGAACCGTTGCTCAAAATCAACTTATTCTTTTTTCTAATATTGTAAAGAATTTAGATCTATACTTAAATGCAAATTTGCGATTCAATTACAACACCACATCTCTTATTAAAAAAGCTATGTTTAAAGCTGCATATATTAATAGACACCTATTTGATTACCATACCAAATTACTTTTGTGTAAGTCCCTTGTGCGCCATTTTAATTACGGTGATATTCTCTACTCTCATTGTATTTCACAGAGAGGTCGTAATAGAATTAAATGCTTACAAAATTGCTGTATTCGGCTTAATTTTCAATATTTCACGACGTGCGGAGACATCAGTGGCTACGAAGGAATAATATTCTTAACATGGCGGCTAGGCAACAACTCCATTTCGTAATTTTTTGCTGAAAAATTATTAAATCTAAACGGCCGTCTGACCTATATAGCAAATTCCGCTACCGCTTTGAACAGCATCTTGTTCCTACACACCATAGTACATTCTTATCTATTCCAAAACATCATTATTATTTACGTTGGTTTAAATTAGTTTTTACACCAAAAATTAAGTTTAGATTTTGTAAAATATTTGCATCAGTTTCTAAATAAAATTCTTATACTATATACCATATTTCAAAAACTATAACTTTTTTGGGTCATTAGATATGTTTATAAAATTTTATTGTTTCAATCAACTTTTAGGGAAAAGAGAAATAGGATCGTAAAAATACTATTGCTATTTTTTGTAATAAAATTTATTTTAAATCTAGGCTAATGTTTTATAAGTAGACAAACATTATTAAATAATACAATTAATTGTATTTTATATAAATATGTATTCTCATCTGAATAGACTACGTACCATATATACAGAAATAAGTTTTTTTCAGCGTAGTACTCTATTTCCATAGCATGCAAATTTAATTATACTAATATGGGGTCCGCCAACCTCCAAAATATTTATCTAACTCTGTTGCAACTTGAATCGTTAAATTGTCTTGATTTGGAGTAGCTACTACCTATTAAGATAATGTTTGAATGTTTTTTTGGCACCTAGATTAGTACCTGGAATTGATACTACCTGTATGCCGTTAGGTAATCCCTTTTATTTAATCCTATAGGTACACAGGTAGAGGGACACCCTAGCAAGTTAAATATTGCGAGAAATTTGTTACTTAGTAATGCCTTCATGTAGCCGTTATGTTCATACGCTTCCGTAGAAAAAATTGGATACAAAAATATACCGTTAGATCCTAGTGTGTTCTGCAATATACGTTAAATTCATTTTGTGACTGATAAGTATTAATAAAAAGTATGCTACGAATTACTATAAATTTTTCTTTGAGTTCTTCCATCTTTTTAGAATAAAACTCCAATTCCTCCTCAGATAGTAAAAAGTTAACATTGGATGTAATACTAAACAAATGCGAGTAAATTGGAAAAATTGATTTTCCCATAAAACATTTTAGAAGCTCTTTCCATACATTATATTTTATCTAAAGAGATGCAAAATTTAAAGTAGATTATTAAAAAGAAATTAGCGTTTATACCTCTGAATCAGTAAAGACATCTGGGCGATTATTCAGTCTGTATACTAGGGCGGACATTGCAAACGTATATTGCATTTCAGAGAATTTTGTTGTATTTATAGTGCATTTAAATTTTTTATTCCAGTATGTAACAGCCTGGTTGATAGCATCTTTAATTGATGGATTCACTTCGTTAAGACCAAATTCATTCGAATCTACCATATAAAACACATTAATATCTTGTAAGTTAACCTATAACGAATAAAAAGTTTGGGAAAATTACGATCTCCTGGGACATATACAATACTTCGTCATCTAAACGTAATATTGATGCCATATTTCCCGCCAATATTTTGAGAATTAGCTTTAGATCTTCGACGTACCTCACCATTGGCCCTACTACTAAATATTCCTCGCATCTTTCGTCGTCATACCAAGGAAAACTACCAGTGATCGGAACAATACCTGATATATAAAAAAATACATATTAAACAAAATTATAAATCCATAGTCACAGTGTATTACAGAGTTTACTAGAGAGTATAGTATACCTGATGTCGGCTTATGCCCATAAATACCATTAAAAGCGCATGGTATTCGTATTGAACCGCACATGTCGGTGCCTATACCTACTATAGATCCACCAGCTCCAATCAAGGCACCCTATTAATAATAATACTTAATTTAATTTAAATTTAATAATGATGAACGGCAAAGAATCATACTGCGCCAAAATATGTAAATTCGATTAATAATAAAATTAGATCAAACATTAGAAACGGACCACGTGGCTTTGGTATATCCGATATCAGCAACGTTCTTTCAAATTCAAAAACTAATCTCATTTCTGCCCGCCTCTATGACATGTATAACGACTATGACTGTAGACTAATTCTAAATTTATTCCCTCTGTCGGGTGAGAGCAGAGGTAGTATCGCCGTCGTCAATAAAACACATCCGTAATCATTCATTGTTGTTTAAGACTATTTTGTTATGATGTAAAGGTAGTTCGGATATGTGGATAAGAAGAAGGACCTGCTTTTTGGTGTAACCGATAATTGTCTATAGTTTGTCGGCAATTAAGGTTTCCTGATTACGTAAAGTATGTGACAAAACTTAAACTTTAAACGTAACTTTAAAATCCGTTTTACCCTTATCAATTAACTCATGAACTTGTTCATGAATTAATTGCACAAGCCGACACAATTGTTATAACTGACTTAATCTAAAATTTTAGTATTTTGTATTGTTTTAAACATAAAACTTGTATTCTAACATTTCTAATATTTTTATTTGTATCCACTAAGATTAACTTACAATTTAAAATTGAAAAAGTATTGTCACAAGCTCAAATTTTAAATATGTACTTAAGGAATAAGTTTCCAAAGCTGTATGATGCAAAAAAGTTTGCGAAGAAATATTTCTTAGTTCACAAATTAGGAAGCTTTTCAAAGATAAAAATTTTGAACGTACCGTGAATGATTTACAGCTGGCAGCATGGACTTTTTTTAAATATTTGCAAATATTTTCTAGGAAATTAAACGAGTGAAAACTACCAAAATATTGTAACTAAGTTGCTAGAAAACTATCAATGTTGCTCAAAGTTTTAATAATAAAGAAGAAGCTAAACGTAGAAGGTGGACGTAGTATTAATGGGGTTAGCAGCCAATGGAAAAATCCTTTAAAAGGAAATAAGACTCATTTATCTTAACCTTATTGTTTATGAAGGTTTCTGGTATGACTATTAATTTGGATGATACATTTTAAGAAATTATGCTCTTTGACAGCTTGTTTCCTACTCTAATCATTACCTTCTGAAGAAGAATTTAAATAAAATTCGAAAGCTTAAGGTTAAGATAAATGAGTCTTATTTCCTTTTAAAGGCTTTTTCCATTGGCTGCTAACCCCATTAATACTACGTCCACTTTCTACGTTTAGCTAACGTTGTGACAGCCATTACTTCCCCTCTAACAATAAAGAAGAATCATTACGCGGATGTCTGAGGTAGCTTAGAAATACTCGAAACGTTCCAAAAGTGATTCAATATATTAGCGTTTTCATTCCTGTGTCTTGCGTTTAAAAATTGTGGAATTTGCAAGAAAATTTGGCTAATAGTATTGTTAGTTGAATTTAGTTATTGTTTGTGGACAACAATGTTTGAAGATTTAAGGAGCTTGAAAGCAAGACTGTCTTTGGAGTTTGCTCTTAAATGTAAGATAGACAGGTGAATAAATTCATAACTGCATTATAAATTATTGAATTATTAATTATTTTATCACGACAGTGTAAGCATATGAACAAAATTTGGTTAGAAGTAAATAATTTCAGTATATAATCTTACTTCTCCTCCGGATGAACCACCACATCCATATCTCGTATCATAGGGATTTTTGCTTCTGCCAATTATATTATTGTATGTTTCTGTGGCTGCACAGTATTCTGGCGTACTGGAAACAAGTAATATAATAGCACCAGCCTTCTTTAACAGTGAGACAGCTTCTGCATCTTCATGTGCTTTAATGCCTTTTCTTGTTAGAGAGCATCTAGTATAGCTCAAACCTATTTTGTTAAAGTGGGAAATAAATATTTTATTTCTTATAAATATATACATATAGTAGAAGTAGATACATGCCGGGTAAATGTACAGAACCATCACACTTTCACAGATTCGAACGCCATTTGACCCTCACAAACACATGTGAAGTATGCGTGTCTAAAGGCATTCGAAGCTGTGTCTTTGACAGTAAAATGGTTCTGGATGTTTACCCGTAAATTCCGTGATGCAGCAGGTTTGTGGTTATGTTCAAAATACCAAGTTTCTTCATTTTGTAAATAAATACACGCATAACAAACATAAGAAATCGTGGGTGTACTGATTGCACGCTGTGCTCCCTCTTGGCCTAACTGTGAAAGTCAGCGAGGAGATATTACGGACAATATTGCATATTTTTACTATATTTTTATATTTAGGAGATAAGGAGGATATGGAACCTTTCATTGCAGTAATCGATGCTTTTGTGACACCACAATGAAAGATGCTCTCATGAAGAGTACTTCAAGTTCTAAATTTTACAAATTTTTAGGTTTAGTTAGAAGTTTCCACTGGATATATAAGATAAGGTGGTCGTATTAATTATTAATAATTGTATGTTCTTTAAAAGTCAGGCATCCTCCAGCAGAACTGAGGTTCTGATTGGTATAGGTAGGAAATGTCTGAAAGAAGTAATATGGATAATAACCGGATACAGTACAGTTACTGTGAGGGTGACCATCTTTTAAGGATAATATGCAGTAAGTGAGCACTGTTGCTTTTCATTAAAATTTTTAGATATCATTTGAAGTAATTTTATTGGTATTGTGGGAAGATCTACAACACTAGATGAACTCTATTTGAAACTATGTTCTTTGATTGACCCCTTAAGGATCCAATAGTAGGTTTACTAAGTTAGGGTATTCGTACAACAATATCGATTTGTTTTTTTGTTTGATATTAAAACCAAACAAGTTATAGTATCACCGGATTTAATCCTTGTTTGAATAACAACTCATCGTAAGAGAATGCACACTGATGGCTATCTACACGTTTAGCCTCATCATCATCAACAACAACAGAGATCCTTTATGAGCGTGTTGGTGAGAAGAGTACAAAATATACGGACAAAAACAACGACTAAAAAATAGAAGATATTGAGTTGAAGCTGATTACGATGTCAGTGTCAAATATGTTATATTGTAGAAGTATGTCCACAAACTCAGAATTCTGCTCATTGTGATTAGTATGTCCGGTGTACGGCTGTAGTTTTCTAGCAACATATTCCCAATCCAATGCCTAGGTAAACTATCCACAAGTACTAATTACTATTCTCAGAGAATGTATCCGTTTTGTGGGTCTTTGATAGTTCCTATAATTGTGATGGTCGAATTTCTGAAGGAAGTTCGTTCTCCTTTCGATATTTTCGAATCTTTGATAGCTATTTTAAATTGTTACGTTCAAGTTTTCGTTCATTCGAATTTTCTTTAGAACTTTCTGTTTGATTCTGATAATATTCCTTACTGGTAGTTTTGCTTTTGTTACATACGGCATGTCATATGTCTAATTTTTTCTTGACTCCTAAGTCGTCGGTAAATTTCTGACATATTCGACCTGGCTGATGATTTGTTTTTCAGGTATCTTATCAGAAGCAACTGAGTTGAATCTTTTTGTTAGTCTTTTTGTCGTCAGTTCTCCATATAAAGAGATATGGAGTTGCTTCTAAGATACCTGAAAAACAAATCATCAGCTAGGTCGAATATGTCAGAAATTTACCGACGACTTAGGAGTCAGGAAAAAATTAGACATATGACGTGCCGTATGAAACAAAAGCAAAACTACCAATAAGGAACATTATCAGAATCAAACAGAGAGTTCTAAAGAAAATTCGAATAAACGAAAACTTGAACGTAACAAATTAAAATAACGTACCTACTACAAAAGTGTAGTATGTACTTTACTGAATTTTAGATGTTGATAATATAGTGCTAAAGACTAATGTTAATGTGTTCTGCTTATGTAATAATAATAATAATAATAATCCATGCCTTAGCATCCCCCAACAGCTTGCGCCAATTACAGGGGGCATCGGCTGGCCATGAGTTATTATTACGCCTGCGGCTGTAGACCGACTTAGAGCTCTTTCACACTGGCGATTTAGTAGTGCGAGTTAGCATTGCTCTTTCTATGCGGTTCTATGCACAGTCAGACGCGCTGCTGAATCGCTAGTGTGTATAGGAATAGGGAATACATCGGTAAAATCCGTGAGCGATTGTCGCGCTGTTAACTCGCGCTGCTATAAATCGCCAGTGTGAAAGAGCTCTTAAGATGTTACCTTTCCGCATTTGCCGTGGAATTTGGAAAACTACAGAAAACCAAACTCAGAAAGGAAGCACCGGGGTTCGAACCCGGTACTGCCGGACTGCTAGTCAAGTGTGCAAGCCACTAAGCCACCAGCCACCATATATACATATCATACAAAAATCATCAGTAAAATCACAACACGGTGATGGATGCTGATTATCGAACTAAAACAGACCCGAATTAACCTAACGAAAAAGAAACAAGATATACTATCAAGACCAGTAAACAACAGAAGCCTTCTCAAGAATCTGACAGCATAATGAGCAAAGCGTTAAGAGAAAATTTATCTACGTGATATCGCCAACAGCTTTAAGTGTAAAAATATTTATGCTACAGATTTTTTTAAGTTGTTTAGCTATTTTCTGACTTTTTGTCATAAAATTTATTGTATTTGTTTTTAGATTCTTTGGTTATGTGAAAAATAAATTATCGCAATGCGAGCTTATAACACTTCTTCGTTTAGAGATTGACCAACATGAACGTCTATATGACTATTTTTCTAATTAATATTTTATTTATAGTGTTATCTTCTCTCACTGATTGGTGTAGCTCAAAATATTTTGGTTTACTTCTTATCTAATTACGTAGTGTGTACTTTTATCTGCGACCTTCGTTTTACGAACTCTTTCTTAATCAATTGTATAATTTGAAGTGTTATTTAGAATGACTTGATCATTGTTATAAAACTGTCTATATGTCCGGAACACTTACAATTATCTCAAGATTTAAATACAAACAGTATATTTAAGATGGTATACGTGTCTTATATTATATAGATACATATTTGAATCCTCCAATTCGAATTATGTTAGCAACTAAGTGAATACGTATGTTTTCTACTTAAATTACTGTAATTTCTATAACCTGGGTTAACTAAAATCTCTTCAATGATAATGTTTATCGCCATAAATAGTACCTACTACTATACAGTTATAACAGCAGTTGCTCAAGAACAATAAATCTCCAATTTCTTGCAATTGTTTCTCGACCGGTGAATGATGCTAGATATTTATATTTGCAGTATATAAAACTGCTTTTGGATCAGTCTGCTATATATATAAATATAGTTACACTTTATCTACTATAAACTTTATCTAGTATACAGTATATAGTATCAGTATGTTTCTGTATTATATTACCCTCCGCAATTTTGTCGGAAACTAATCGAAATATAAAGATGAAATAAAATCCAGTACTGCAACTCTCGTTATATAGTTTCGTCTTCAAATCACCTTGCGACAGCATAATATCGCCTATATAATGCCGCGATCACTTTGCTTCCAACAGTGAATGGTAGAATTCTAATCTTCGAGAAACATGTCCCAACCTTGCGGAATTAAACCCTGGCTCCTAACGTTCCGCCAAAACAATAGGCTGCCGCCTAGCCACTGGAACTATGGACCCATCTTAACGATAATATTTTATAAATGCAAATTCGACAAAATTGTACTTCAGTGAGAAATCGATCCTACATTTCTTGTTAGCTTCACAGTAGTTATAATGATCGCTACTTGATACAATTTCATGTCGTAAGTGGTGTAATGGTTAGCACTATTTCTTGTTACTAGACAAGGTTCGACTCTTACTAGGTTGGAAATTAAGTCACACAAGGAGTGTTATGACGACAACATTGTAGATACAAGTTGGTTTAAATTTCATTAAGTTTTATTGCACCTTTTTTAACTTGATTAGGTTACGAGAAAACGTGATGGAAAAAAATTGACGTGAGTCACCTTGTAGGTACACTTCTTACCTTTGACTGCTAAGGATTCCTTTACTGTTATTGGTATGCCTAGTAATGGTTTAGAGCTTTCCAGAGCTAGTTTAGTCCCTGTGTAGCTCTTGAGATATTTATCTACTTCTCTAGCTTCAGCTATAGCTTGAGAAAACCGATGGTCTACCACAGCGTTTACGATCATATTGACTTCTAGTGTACGATTGATGTAAGCTGTAACTAATTCCTCACTGGAGATCTGTGAAATTTATATAATTATTATTTTATGATTCCGTAATTGTTGTTTTATTATCTGATTATTTAAATTTCAATTTACATGTATTTACTACCACCATTAAATTTTAAATAGAGTTTGCGGGAAAGTTTTCATTCTACATAAAAGATGTCACTGGTCACCTATAAAACGCTTTGTTAGTTTCCCATACAATGTTTTGCTGATTTTATAAAAAAGAGAAACCTTTTTATGATTTTACATGAACGATCTCTATGTAATTACATGCGTCTCAGTCATGATGTCATCAACATTGAATTAACGCATGTAGTCACCTGAACAAGCATTTTCTATTACTAAATTTGTGGTAGTAGTATTGTGAAATTGCTACTTTATGTTATTTATTTACCAATAATGTCACATAGTTTAACATCTTAAGAACACTTTGGTAACTTACGCAAGTGATTAAATAATGCACATCTATCTATATATCTAACGTACCTCTGATTTCCTAATTCCTTCAGCTAATTTTTTAGCGCTAATATTTAACAGGTTATTTTTTGCTGGTGGTATTCTTCTTCTTTCTACTTTTTCTTCAAATATATAAGCGAATATGTTTACAATACGATGTAATAGTATGAGAAACCATTTTGCAATGAAACGCTTCAATAATGCCATTGTAAGATTTTACTAGAAAATGGATTTTGTCCAAATGGATTTTATTTGTATGACCAACAGTATAACAACTTTTTTATAGTTAATTCAGCGATTATCATTTAATATAATTGCCATTCATTAATCTAATGAGAGTGTGCAGTGTCACTACATACGTTAGGTAGCTAATAGTGGTCTTAAAACATTTTTTCTTTTCCTATTGTTATATTTTTTATATACAACACGTGCAATAGAAAAATGGGCCAACCTAGTAACAAGTAATTCCTGGAAAGTTATACATGAACAGAGAGTAATAAAATATTTTCAAGATGGGAACAACATTCAAAATTGACTTCAACTTTCTTATTTCAAAAGGAATGATGTGTTTTCCATTTCTGAAAGCTGACGATTATTAAAGATAGGCTTTTATTGAAATTTCCTATATCTAAGTGCAGTCGGTTTATAAATATTTTGACTTCTTGCAAATTTGTGGAAGTAGGTACATCATGGTGCTTAAAATTAGGTCTCGTAACTTTTTAAGCAAAACTTTTGAAATTGAGATCGTTGATAGAAGATATTTTGATCTTTTTAGAATTGGCCCAGTACTTACAGGTTCTACAAAATTCAATTTAGTTTTAGTAGAACTTCAAATTCAACCCAACTATTTTTTTCATATTCTGAAACAGAATCAATTTTTACAATTTTTTATACACGTATCTGTAATAATTTAGTTATTCAGATTCTTGATATAAAAGCCATAAAAATGACAACAAACTTTCTTATTAGTAACCGTCACCAAAATCTTCCAAGCCTCGTTTTGTTGTATTCATTCGAATGGAAAACAAAAGTTATTTAAACAAGGATATTTTAAATTTATTTGAGTGTTGTGGTGAATGCCACAAGATTATTAAAAAAAATGCCGGATACTCAATGGGAGGTATATTTATTTGAGTGGATCAACAAAAAAACAGGAATTTAAACGTATTCAATCAAATTGTTTAGAACAATATAAAAGAATATCGTAAAATAGCTTCGAATAAGAATACAAATAGAGTTTGTGCAAGCCTTGTAAACGCAATCAGATTTGAATTGGCAAAATGTCGTCCTATCATCTCATTTCTCCCTTTTTGCATTGGTGTGTGGCAAGTCTTTATACTTGTCTTACCTAAATCTTGAAAGCTACTGCCATAGCCGTTATAGCCAATCCAACAGTCTTCGAAAATCTATTGAACTCTCGATCCACATTGCTAAAAGAAACAGTTTAATAATTGATATTTTTGAAGCGGATACTTTGGCGACTGTTAGTATTTTGACAGTTGAAACTGTCAAAATGGTAAACAAATAAAATGTATGAAAGTTTGATATTTTTCAGAAATGTTCTAGCTAACTCTTGCGGTAGTTGTTTTTACAGTTTATCAGTTGACAATAAGAAACCGTTGAAATCTTTAACCAGTTATAATTACGAATAAGTATTTCATAGCTAAGGAGTGGTAGGCTGCATAGCAATGTTGTATTGTATTTATATTGTACTGCATAGCTGGTGATCCGTTCAGGTTCCAAGCACCTCTCCTCACTGCGACCTATCGATCTATTGTGATCACCCTATCCCATCAGTACCCTTCTAGGTATTTCAATGTTCTTGACGAACCTCAGGACTAGTTTGGGTGCCAAGGCTTTGATCTGTTCAGGTGTCAAGTTCGCCTGTCCTAGATGCTGAATCCTTTTTGTAGGCTTAATTCTTCGCACTCGCAAAGTATGTGCTCGGCTGTTTCAATTCCCAGTTCGCAGAGTCGACACGTGTCTTAATCAACTTATGCCCATCTTTTTAAGATAGTAGGTACCATAGCGGGCAGCGGCCAGTCAGAAGGCCCGTAAGAGTCCTTAACTCTGACTGCATAACAATGTTGGTTTATTCTGTAGATAGCTACTCCAGTAGATGTTTTTGTAAATTTTACATTACTTATAAATTATTTTATGGAGCAATATAAATCTGTAGATAAAATTGGCAGTATTTGCACTACTGTTAGTTTTGTATTTAAGTATAATGACTTTACTACATTTAACGGTTATCGATAGGTCAACATCAATATACTTTTACGACATATATTACTACAGATAATACCGACGTAACAATTTTAAATTTTGCGGGCATTTTGAGAGAGTACTCTATAAAAAAGTAAATTCATAGTGAAATAGTAAGGAATTTAGCTACTTTCGGTTAGAGTACCATCTTAAAATTGAAGCATTGTTTAATGGGTATAATAATAAATAAAATAACACAATTGAATTAATAACTGCTTTTCATTGTTCACAGGTAAGTAAACTTTTCTACTTCTCTATTGTTATTGTTAAATATTGATGCATCATCTATCCAGCTCATGTACTTAGTTTTATTCTCGTTACTAATCTAATCTTGTTGTTACTTTTGCTAATATCTGCTTGTTTAACCGTCGGGGATGTGGCGACCTTCATCGGCAGGATCTTAGATTCTGAAGTAGCCATCGGTAGGGGCAGCGTATCTACGCTGAAATGGGGAACACTGAGAGGCGTCCCCTTCCGACCCTAGCCTTAGGGGAGGGCAGAATGTCCGGATCCCCATAAGGGCTTGCCTTGACTGGCCGGCTCGCGGACACTACTAAACCGCATCCCAAATCACGGTGGCACAGCACGTGCCAAGGATTGAATGGCCGGGGGAATTATACCCAGTCGCGAACGTGCTGAACTCAGGATACCGGGCGACCTCCTGTTTAAATTAGCCTTCTCGTAGTGAAGGCGGGGCGCTGCTGCGAGTGACCATATATGTCCCCAGCTACTCGTGGGAAAAGAATGAACGTACAATCCAATAAAACCAAAACGCAGGACGGACAAACTTATGACGGACAGGCAATGAGAAGGGAGGATTTTGACAGGAAGCTGGAAGAAGCCTTGGTGTTTGGCAGGAGAAGCTCCATAGCGAGGACCCCTCCTGGTAGTGCTACTGCATCGCCGGTAACGCAAAGTGTGGTAACCCAAAAGGAAGGGGAAGAAATACCCATAACATCACAAGGAATAATACGTAGCTCAGCCGGTGGCAGCGGCCACCCACCTAAGGTTGACAATGTGGGGGATACCCCACAGGATAATTTAGAAGACTCATCTTGGCAGGATGAAGACATCACTAGCCCCATCTTTAGTTTGTTTACGACGGACGAAAATGACGATATCATTGACCTACGTAGTCCGAATAAGAAGAAAAGAAAAAGGGAGGCACGAAGTGAGAAATGCGTAGAGAGGGAATTAGGGATAGGCAGAGAGCTGACGGAGGTACTAATGTACATGGAGAAATTAAACAAGAAAACGGAGGGACTCAAAAGACAAGTTAAAGAAAGTACTAAGACAAAGACTGAAATAAAGACTACCACATGGGAATTAGTGAATATAGTAGGAATTCTCAAGAAAAAATGAACATTCTGAAAGAGAGTCACTCGGCCTTAGTATCCAAGGCTACAGAATATGAGAAACAAGCCGCACTGACTAATGTGCATATGGAGGTGATTTCGACAGCAAAAGAATATAGTAGCGCGGGTGTGCAAGCAGACGAACGGGAAATTATACGGGAAACAGCTCAACTGGAGGAAGATATCACCAAGGAAATTGAGAGTGCAATAGAGGAGAATGCAGGATGGGACGGGCTAGTGAAGATAATAGATCAGAAGTGGCCTACAAACTGCTACAAAAGCGTGATGCCTGTAGCAGTCGAAACTCTCAGCGATAGAAATGGAAATCTCGTTGTTATTGTAAGCCCTAGTGCAACTCTCGAGGGAGAGGCAGCGGAACTAGTCAAGACAGGTTTTCCTGAGGTAATGACCTTAATAGAAGAAAGGTTGGAAGAGGGCAATATAGAATATGTAAGGACGAAAACTGAGACTATCCTGAGCAGAGGAAGAAGAGGAGAGCGTTGCAGGACGCTATACATGCTGCCACTTGAAATGGACCAGGGAGGTGTTAATGATATATGCAAGCTTTACGCACTCATAGACAAGTTAGAAAAAATGACACAGAGTCATGGAATAAGCCAGATAAAATTAGCAGCCTTGGGCAATATTAGTAGTGACTATCTACGTAAATGTATAGAATTCGCCTTTAGAAAGAGCAACACGAAAATAGAGCTGGTTATGAGTATCGGTGCGGAACCAAAAAAACATAGGACAAGAGAAGGCCAACAATCTGAAAAGGTTATCATTAAATCGGGCGGGAAAAATACGCGGATATTCTTAGGTCGGTTAAAGATAGTATTAACATAGATGAAGTGGGTATCAGAGTTAAGACAATTAAACGGACCGTGAAAGGTGACGTGATGCTGGAGATACAAGGTGGAAAAGATAAGGCGGCGGCCTTGAGACGCGAGATAATAAAGAAAAATGAAGATGCCCAAGTGGAGATAAAAATCAATAATGGCATAGTGTATGTGTCGGGCATCGACGGCGATGTAAGTAGCGGTGAAGTTGCCGAGGCTATCAGGAAGAGTGTGGGAGGTACAGCACAACTAGAGGACATTGAGGTTGTGTCTATCCGGCCAACCCAATATGGCAGTCAAAATGCAACAATCGCACTGAGAAGAGACTGGGTCAAAGAACTGTGTAGGAAAGAGACCATTAGGATAGGATGGACACCCTGCCACATAAGACAAAGGGTAAATATTGCCAGATGCTATAGATGCCTAGAATTTGGGCACTACAAGTGGGAATGCCAAGGTGAGGATAAGAAGGAAGCCTGTCTAAAGTGTGGAAAGAGTGATCATCGTGCGAAGGAGTGCAAAGAAGAAAGTTTCTGTACTACCTGCCAGAAGAGGGGGCACCGGGCAGATCAGACCAGATGCCCGTATTTCAGGAAGCTCGTACAAGAGAAAGCCAAGCAGATGATGGACGGAGGAGGTGCGAGGAGAGGTAGCACCAGGTTGGGGGCCAGTAGTGGATGGACACAATGAAAGTCCTCCAAACTAACTTGCGCAGGGGCCGGGCTGCTCATGATCTGGCATATGCGACCGCGGTAAAAATGGGCGTTGATATTTTAGTCGTAAGTGAACCAAATAGAAATATAGTCAGTGGCAATGAATGGCTTAAGGATGACAGGTGCGATGTAGCTGTCCTTTTCCTCAATAGGAAATTACAGGTGTCCAAGACAAAACGCGCAGAAAGATATTTATATATCCGTCTTAAAGAATGGGCTATGTACTGCTGTTATATATCCCCCAATATAACGACTGCGGAGTATGTGAAAAGGGTCGACATTCTGATGAACAATGTACACCAGCGGAAGGAAGAAGCGATTGTCCTCGGAGACATCAACTCGAAATCAAGTCTGTGGGGCTCCCCTATAAATGATAGGCGAGGCGAGTACTTTGCGGAATGGATGGCGGCTCTGGACTTGGTGGCACATAATACAGGGGACGTACCGACTTTCTGCAGAGGAGATAGCAATAGCCATATAGATGTCACTTGTTCTACACAAAACGTTGCGGGTTATATGAAGAAGTGGAAGGTGCTACGTACAGAAAGCCTGTCTGACCATGCCCACATATATTTTGAAATAGGTACCACGGTTAATACGAGGAGGCCGTCGCTATGTCAGAGATCTGTCCACTGTGACTGGGATGCTTTCGCCATGCATCTGGAGATGAGGATTGAAGGAATGTCGGATAAGGAAAAGAGCTCATGGCAACAGTGCGCCAAGGTAATAAAGGACGCGTATAAGTACAGCTCGCGGAGGGTAGCCGGGGTGAAAACCACGCCATACTGGTGGACTGATGAGATTTCCAGCAAGCGCGATCAGTGCACTGCAGCTAGAAGAGCTCACACTCGGCTGGCAAGGAACCAAAATGCATCCGGTAGCATGAAGCTGGAGGCCCTACATAGATATAAGTCACTGAAGCGAGAACTAGCCAAACACATCAGGCAAGAAAAGAGGAGAAGATGGGTAGACCTCTGTAACAGGCTAGAGGAGGACATCTGGGGGGATGGGTATAGGATCACCATGCGCGAAATGGGAAACTACTCGCCTTATGACATTCCGAGCAGTAAGAAAATCGAGATCCTTAAAGAGCTTTTTGCCGTAAACGACGACGAAACTCCTACGCCGAAAGTATTCAGAGAAGTGGGGCGGGAAGTTAGAAGCATCGCTATAAACGAACTAAAGGAGGCCGCGGCTGACATTAAAAGTGGAAAAGCACCGGGGCTAGACGGGGTACCTCCCAAGGCTGTTAAACTTGCGGTGCAAACCAACCAGGAATGGCTTCTGGGGGTATTAAATAGTTTAATGAGTGCTCAGATTTTCCCCAAGAGCTGGAGAACGGCTAAGGTAGTTTTGCTGCCGAAGAAAGAAATTGACCTGGAGTCTCCTCGTCGTTTAGACCGTTATGTCTACTAAATACGATTAGTAAGCTGTACGAAGCGGTCATCAGAACGCGTTTGTTAGAGGAAATAGAGAGAAGCGGTGGGTTCTCGGATAACCAGTTCGGTTTCAGGAAGGGGAAGTCTACGGTGCAAGCGATCCAACGGGTGAAGATATCGGTCCGTGAGTGCCAGGAGAGGTGGTGCGCCTTAGTGACATTGGACGTCCGAAACGCGTTTAACTCTGCAGACTGGAGCATTATCATCGAGAAGCTAGAGTGGTGGGGCGTAGCTAAGTACTTAGTGAATGTGGTGCGCGACTATCTGAGCGACAGACAGCTGCAAGTTGAGAGTGGTGAGCGGATTAGGATTGGAGCAGGAGTGCCGCAGGGCTCTCTGTTGGGTCCTGTATTGTGGAACCTCTTGTTTGATGACATCTTCCAGGTGGATCTACCCACGGGCGCTACCATTCTGGGATATGCGGACGATTTGGCCCTGATGGTAACGGCCAATAACGAACAAGACCTAATGACTAAAGGCAACGAGTCCTTAAGAACATTGAAGAACTGGCTGATAGGGAATAAACTGGAGTTAGCCCCAGCAAAATCTGAGGCGATCATATTTTAGGGCAAGCGAGCCAGGGGCCACGTGGTATTTGAGGTGGCAGGCACAACTATCAGACCAAAGAAAAGTATTAAATACCTGGGAATTGTTCTCGACCAGCGTCTGTGTTTTGGCGAGCACATTAAGTACGTGGCAAAGAAGGCAGAAGATAAGGTCGCAAAACTGGCCCGAATAATGCCTAACATAGATGGTCCCAGCAGTACCAAGCGCAGAATATTGGCAGATGTCATACACTCCATCATCTTGTACGGTGCCCCGATATGGAGCGAAGTACTAGATAAGAAGGTCTACTGCACCATTGCGGAACGGGTCCAAAGGAAAGCTCTAATTAGGGTTGCATCGGCTTTTCGTACCACGTCTACAGCGGCGCTCCAGATAGTGACTGGAATAATCCCCATTGACCTTCTGGCATACGAGCGTAAATACGTCTACGAGAACGGGGGCAAGGCGTGTCGAGAGACTGCGCGGGCCATAACCCTCGACAGATGGCAGCAGCGCTGGGAGGAGAACACCAATAAGGCACAGTGGACGAAGAAAATTATCCGTAATATAGGACCATGGTTGAGCTGTAAATTCCGACGCGTAGATTATTACCTTTCACAAGTACTTACCGGACACGGAGTATTTAGAGCGTACGCGCTGCGGTTTGGAAAGGATAGCGATGCTAGCTGCATTTACTGCGGACATGAAGACACTGTTGAACACACAGCCTTCCGATGTGACAGATGGTATGACGTACGGCAGCACACTTACAGCGTGATTGGCAAAGAACTGTCGCCTGAGAACTTAGCCGAGACCATGATGGCCTCAGAGCACTGCTGGAAGTCCGTACACAAAATGTTCCAAGTAATCATGAAAACAAAAGAAGAGGAAGAACGTAACCGGCAGGCAGGTGTAGCAAATCACCCGAACTCCTAATCCTGACAGCAATGCCAGGGAGGGGAGAAGTAGGGTAGCAAGTGAACGTAAAGACAGCCCAACATCCTGACGTATGCCATACATGGCGGTTCCAGGATGAAATTCTGATAGGGCGGTTCAGAGGGGCCACTTGTCAGCCTGCGGACTGACTACGCCCCACAAAAAAAAAAAATATATATCTGCTTGTTCTTTATTAAAGTAACCAAATAAACTACAATCCCTTTACTGACATATTTTCGTATCTAATAATCATGATTTGTTATTTCTTGTTTCTTGTATTTTATACAAACAAATCTTATGTATCCTTCAACAATACCCCTTAAATTCTGACAGTTTGTCTGATGATTTTCTATCTATAGTGAAGTCGCTATGTCTATCTTCTTGGTAGTTGTTCGTATTTGTCTATGTCCTTGGGGAGATTTTGCATTTGTTGATTGGGCAATGTTTCAATATTTTCATTTTCTAAATAAATTGTTGAAGGGCAAACATTGGTAAAAAGCAACTTATTCGTTGAATTTACCTCATAGAAGAAAAAACAATGGATGACAAACAAAAACAAATAAAGAACTACAAGAAAAGAATCGAATATTATTAGTATAGTTTATCGAGTGAGATTTGGGAAAAAGATGAATAGTTTCGGAGTCTACTACAAGGTGCTTTTGAAGTACATTCCGAAATTTAAGGATGTATTATTAAAATAAACTTTTATCGTAATTTTAAATTTGTTTGGCAGTATTTGTAAATACTTACTTAACTATGTGATTTGTAAACCGTTCTTAATTATGTGGCCACCACTGTAGGTACTTGGCATACGTGTCGATGCGTTAAAAATTAGAAGAATGCAAGTTTGGTGGAAAATAAGATAATAATAATCATACAAAAATTACAAAAATCAACACTATTTACGGATATTATACGAGTACATAATTAGTACGTAGGTAGAATCCTTCTCTTTGTTTGGTGGTAACACTATCAATGACAGCAATTGATTATATATTGCAAAATTGTAGAATATTTCTTGGAATTATGGGACATTACTAGTATGTAGAGTATTATTCGCAATTTTCGTTTGAATATCTCAGCATTTTTGAACAGTTTTTACCAGGTTCGGTTGTTTTGAATTTTTAAATGGTTATAAAATAATCAAACGATGCAGTTATGTTCTTTTTATATTGGCATGATTTTGAGATGCTGAGAAAAAACCTGTTACGTTCTAACATGTTTGATGAACTGAAAGGTTTATGCTAAATCAACTAAAAGACAGCATTTCACAATACCACACAGTGGGTTCCAATGTCGAGGAATAAGAGAAAAGAAGAAAATTTTCCTTCGTTTAGCGGAAACATCCTTTTTTTACAAAGCTTTATTGTGAAATAAAATTTAAGGAAGAAAGATAAACATTTTTTTTTATTTCTTTATCAAAAACAATGTTACCAACTTAGTGGTGCTTATAAGGATCTTGTGACTTCATTATAGTTTCGCAGTTTTAAATAAATTAGTTCGGGGGAAAGTTAAATTATTACTCTTTTTTTTTTTTTTTTGTATTTTTAACTTACAAAATATTTTATTGTAATTGATCGTTGTGGTCAAAATTAAAACAATATGTAGGAAGTTCGTTATCGAAGCAATTTTTCTGAAAATGTAACATTGGGAAGTTGAAATTATATTTCGAGTAATTTAATCATAATAATTTGCAACTTCTACATTCTTCCTTGCGAAAGTAAAATTTTCCCTTGAATAAAAGACTTATATAATATTGTTACTAAAAAAGTAGTCATCATATATTTATAATAATTTTTTTACAAAAATGGGAACTATAATGTTTAATATTTTAGAACCCCATAGCTATATGTTTTCTGGTGAATGTAATTAGTAAATAATATCTCTTCCTCCTTTAATAGACATTTTTGCGGTTGCAGCTAGTTTCTTCCCATTCCAATGTATGTACACATGCCGCTATCCACACCGTGTAGATAATAGTTTTATGCTAGTACGAAAACTGTTATCCTAGTTTGGTGCCTGCCAACCTCCGAAATATTTTCCTAATTCTTTAGCAACTTCAATGGTTAAGTTATCTTGATATGGAGTACCAATCACCTACGAACCAAATGCTTCAATATTCTTTGGTACTATTACGGTATGTTTATTATTACCTGTATGCCAAGAGGCAATCCTTTTTTATTTAAACCTATAGGTACACAAGTAGAGGGGCATCCAAGAAGATTACAAATCAACGCGAATCTCGTACCTAACATCCCTTTTATAAAGCCGTTATGTCTGAAGGGTTCAGTTGGAAAATTTGGATACAAAAGTATACCATTTGGTCCTAATGTACTCTGCAAGATATGTAACATTAATTGTTTAAATAAAGGATACAAACGTTAAGGATTACTATAAACTTTTCTTTAAATGTTGCTAACATCTTGAGCTGCAATTTGAATTCATCATCGCTCATTAAAAAATTTACACTGGCTAATACTCCAAATATAAACGACTGAAATGAAAATATAGAGTTTCCTGTTATGAATTTTAGAAATTCTGCACGGATGCTATATTTCGTCTAAAAAATATATAATTTAATAGATAATAATAAGGATCACAAACACATATATGTATGTATGTATGTATATATGTATGTATGTATATAGAGAGAGGCACGTACCTCAGAGTCTGTAAAGATGTTTGGTGGATTTTTCAATTTAAATATTAAACCGCTCATTTCCATTGAATGCCCCATTTCCGGAAATTTAGTTGTATTTTCTGTGCACTTGAAGTTTTTGGTCAAATATGCAACACCTTGCTCTATAGCACGCTTAATTGCTGGATCTACTTTCGTAAGACAGAAGTCATCATATGAATCTACCATGTAGAATAAATTAATGTTTTGAAAGTCAACCTAAAACGAAGACAATAAAGATTTTGAAATTTGTAGAATCTAAAATATATATAATACTTTGTCATCTAAACGCAATCTTGAGGCCTTGTTACCTGCCAGCACTTTCATGGTTAGCTTCAGATCTTCGACATATCTCGCCATTGGTCCTACTGCTAAATATTCGCAGAATCTTTCGTCGTCGCACCAAGGAAGATTACCGATGAGCGGAACAATACCTGAAGGTACATTAAATTCAGAAATATAAAGCACTTCACTGTAAGGTAAAGAATACCTGATGTTGGCTTGTGTCCATAAATTCCATTAAAAGCACATGGGATCCTTATTGAGCCAGCTATGTCGGAACCGAGGCCTAACACAGATGCACCAGATCCAATTAAAGCACCCTAAAATGCACAGTCTCCTTATAAGATTAATAATAGATAAGTAATCGACAAAAATCCTTGTCATTCAGTAGAAGTATGTATTCTTAATTGAAGGTTAAAAGTATTTCTCGTTTTTAATTAATATTTAATTTGTGTGATATTTGTGTTTGTCATTGTATTGTGTTTAGTGCTTTGTTTACTTGCCAATAGTTTCAAAATCTTAGTATCAAAGTGAACAGCTTAGATTAGATGTCAAAATGGAAAAGTTAAAAAGTATAAATATGACAGTTTCTGGAGGAGAAACCAATAAATTGCAAGTAGGCAAGATTGAATTTGTTGACGATAACAGTGACGATGTGAGCAAAATTAAATTAACAATAAAGTTTATTATTGTGAATGGTCTCGTCAAAGCACATTGATATCATTCGGGTTAACAATCAGAGGTTCTGCAAAATTATGTGTGATTGAACACAATCTAAGAGATATAACTGTTGAAATAATGTTTTCGTGTTATATGGAAATTGTTTACAGGTTACGCAGCTATAATAATTAAAATATTCTGTAAATATCATTCAGATTTGATAGTTTTAAGAAAATTCTCTCTATTATCCAAAATTTCGTACAAAATACATATTTTTAATAGGTGAGGGGTTTTTGTCTCGCAAAATATTAACTTACTTCACCACCAGATGAACCACCACATCCACATCTTGTGTCATAAGGATTTTTGCTTCTGCCAATTACATTATTATATGTCTCAATCGCTGCACAGTATTCTGGAGTACTAGATACCAGTAATATAATAGCTCCAGCTTCTTTTAGTAAGGTTACTGCTTCGGCGTCTTCTTTAGCTTTCACCCCTTTTCTAGTCAAGGAACATCCAGTAAAGCTCATACCTATTTTGATAGAAAATGGAATGAGCATGATATATTATTACAAGCAGACGGACAGACAATAAAAATTACGATTTATTAGATGTTTAGATAAGGTTTTATCTGTCTTTGGAGTACTGGCAGGTTGATTATGTACAGAATCGCCTATTAATCAAATTATTTAACTATTAAATATATCAAATCAGCCTGGCGAGTAGCTTCCATTAAGGATAATAGTAAACTTACAAATTTCAAATGATTGCAGAACTTGGAGAGGTTTTAAAAGCGTTTTTAAAACTAGATGTCATTTTAATATCAGGGAAAACACAATTATTTTGAAAAAGTTATAAATATATAAAATGCAAAGAACAAATATGGAAGTTAAATATGAAATACGATATTTAAATGTCGGTCTTGGTCTTCACCTTTCTAGCAAATGATCATCTCTTTGTCAACCTGTTTCATATTGTTTCTTTACATTTCCAGCTGAATATGAATGATGAAAGTTCGAGCATTAATTTTCATTTCTCGCCGTGAGATTCGTAGCATAATCTATCTTCTTGAAGTGTTTTCATAAGGAAAAGTTTCACAGGTTTCCACACGCTTTAAGCGCCTAATTGATATTTTCAGTTCGTGGTTCCTAATTCAGGCCATAGAAGGTCATAAACATCGCACAATAACGCAGGATATGTACTGTAACTTCTCTTTCTTGTCTATTTTCGAAGGAATATAGCCTCAAGATGCAACCAGCCCATAAACTACACCATACTGTTATTGTTACATGTATATACTTGTGGTACATTTATTTGTTATTATTATGCCCATTTAAGTTAAAAAGGGGTTTGCTCCTTTATGATACTTGTGTTGCAAGAAATCATCGTCAGCTATTAACAATTCTAGCACCCAATTTAGGAATGCACGCCATTATAGATGGTCTGTTGACTTCAATTCATGCCCTTTATGCAACTGAAGATGAAGACCAAGACAAAAGCTCAATGCGGAAGGCTCCTTATAATATTCAATTGTTGAGAACGCCTTCGTAGAGATGCTTAGAGTATTAACGATTTCGGTTGAATTATCGGCTGATATTGCGATATTTTGTGATAAAACGCTTAATTTATTCAAAAAGTATCGAGACAATATCAAGTAAATGCTTCCACAACTCTGCTGTCATGGTCTTCTTCTTGCGAAATGTTCGATGACTTTGATGAGTCGACTAACCTTCATATTTAGTTCATAAATTTTTCGTGGGTTGTTGACATAAATTCGAGATTTTACCAATCCTCAAAAAAAAAAGGAAGTGGCACGGGGTCAAACTGCACAAGCGTGAGGGCTAGTTTTGGTCATCAATATGTGGGATAATACGTCTACTAAATTTTTTCACAACCAATCCATTGCTGCCTTGTGAAGAGCACGCGGCCTTGTTAAAATCACATTCCTCGAATATCCATTTCGTCTAAAACGGCCATAAAAATTTCGTTAGCATGTGCTAATAGTATACGTCAGTCACTGATACTGTCTGTTCAGTATTATTTTCGAAAAAGCAATGCCAGTCCAGAAACCGCATCATAGAGCGACTTATTCTGCATGGCTTTTAATGAATCACTCGAGGGTCGTCGTTATGCTAGGTTCAATAGTTTTGAGTGCTCATGTACTTATTAAGTTGTAAATGCGCCTCGTCGTTCAAGATAATTAACTTCGAAAGATTGTCGTCCACTTGGTTTTCCAACACTCAATGAATGAATTCTACGATGCTGACTATTATATATTGGCTTGAATTCTTGTGACAGCGCCATCTTCTAAGCACATAGATGCAAATATTTACTGAGTATTTCATGCAAGGTGGTTCTTACAATGGCCAAATGTTGAGAACAACGTTGTCATATACTAGGGGATATTATCAAGATATTTCCTAATTATTCTTTACATCGGCCACCGAAAATTCCAAAAAGTCTGTAAACTGTTTCCGAATAATATTCCCCATACTTATAACGCGTTTTCACAACAATAACGCGTTATTTCGCCGTGTAATGTTCCATGATTACTAATCACAATCATAGATGATAGAACTGATAGTTTCAGTGTCACCAGCCTAACTGAGCAAACATAGAGCGCATTTTAAATCTTACTTTTAATGGGACAAAATACATGACAAAATTTAAAAGATATTTTTAAACAAGTTCTTTGGAGTTTTTTAAATGCAGCTTGTAATTGTTGATGATTTATACATCGACAATAGACAAAACATAAATTTGATGAAAATGAAAAAACTTTGCGAGTCAAGAGCAGAAAAACTAGTCATTTATAAAATACGAAAATTCAATTTTTTTTTACATCGCCTTATAATTATTATTAACGCAATTGTATAGCAAGAAAACCACGTGTTCTTCTCATGAAAGGATTGGCAATTACTCATTAAATATCGCAATTTCCTTTATAGAATAATTAAATAAGAGCAGGTGTTACTTGTAAGTGCTGTATTAGTAATATTTGATAATAATCTATTGTTGTTGTAGTAGATATCTTCAACTAATATTATAAATACATATAAGATTAGCAAAGCGTTTCAATTGGATTTGAGTTAAGAGTAGAACAATTTCATAAACCAATTGAATCCTCTTATTGATTCGGATGATTACGTAATATTTTTAGAGTTAATATTTGAAGTTGTTTTGTATAATTATCACGTTTGTTGCAAATTATTTATATCCAACTTCTGGTCTTAAATTTTTAATTTTATTGCTAGTAAAGCGAGCACGCGCACTGTGTTTACACGTATTCTAAATATATCGAATTCGCTGGTGTCGCTCTTTTTACGAATGTAGTAGTAACAATCAACTAATCGTTTAGTAGATAAAAGTATTAACAAACCATTTAATTGCTTGTAACGTCTAAGTTAATATTTAACGAATTAAACTAGGAAACATATGCTGCAATATATTGTAAATTTGCAGGAGAAATTCCTTGATGTATTGTGAGTAATACAACTTGCTAAACAGAGAAGGGAAAGATAAGATTTTGAGCTTAGCTGAAAGAATGTAGTAGGATTTATATAAAATCAACAAATTATAATCTAATATCAATACCTATCAATTTTATATTAATATATTTATGTGTTTTATACCTTTGACTGCTATGGATTCCTTAACTGTTATTGGTACACCCAGCAATGGCTTAACATTCTCAAGATCTAAATTGGCAGCATTGTAGCGGTTAAGGTATTCATCTACTTTCTTAGCTTCAGCTAGAGCTTCTGTAAATCTGTCTTCTACTACAGCATTTATTATAGGATTCACTTCTTTTATTCGCTTGATATAAGCCAAAACTACTTCCTCGCTGGAAATCTGTCAAATTTAGATTATTATTTAATTTACAATTTCATAAAACAAAACTATTTTTATCATTCTTAGCTCGGTAAACTGGAAAATGTAAAATAAGCCTTTATGTAAATATAATATAGAACCGTTTCACAGATTATAATAACTATAAGAGGAAATAGAATTAGAAATTCAGTAAAGATTTTGAAAGAGGTATCTTTCTTCAAATACAAAGCTACCACTCGAATGAATAGTTTTAAATTTTAATGGTGGAGATAATATGATCTTTCACATAAGCCGGAACGTAAACATGCATGGCCACTTTAAAATTGTGATAAGATATTGCTCGATATCTTAGAATAAGTAGAAAAACATTTTTCCATAATTTTGATAAACATTAACATATTTATACAATTTTGAAAAATTGGTATTTTTGTCTTTTTAAAATGAATTAAACTTTTATGCTGTATGAGTATACCGGAAATGAAGAAAATGAGGACAAAAGAGAGAAAGATTTTCCAAAAACAATTTTTAGATATTTTTGTAAAACCTCAGTTTAGTTGCTACCATACTTACTTACATATCTGTGCAATCGGGATTAAATAAATTGAGGAAAAAGTTAGTTTCTGAAAGAAGTCAAAAAGAGGCAAGATATTATTTTTATATATTATATAACACTGTCCAACACAATTTTCTTTACTAGTTTATACAGTTTTTCATGCTAATTCTGAAACTAATTTTAAATTTGTTCCATCACGTCAGAATCTTGAGAAACTTTTGTAAATAGCTGTTTCAAAAAGTACATTAAATTTTACAGAATTTAGATATTACCAGGTATATCTGAACATGTCCTTGCCTATTTCCTACATCATAGCATTTAAACGGCGCCCATGTGTGCTTTGAAGCCAATGAATTTAGGAATTTGTATGTTTCCAGCTCGTTGGTATATAAGGAGCTACGCAGGACTCGTTAGATTCGCTCTCTGGTCCTACTCCGGGAACTAACAGCAACAGACGCACAGGACTTGAACGAGTTCCTGAGGAAGCTTAACAGAGGCTTTTGCTGGGAGGCTCTCTCGAGCAACAACCCGGCGACGGGGCACACCAAACACCGTACCACTACGGAAACACTCCGGCGAATGTGATACGGTAATACACACCACTAATATCTAATTTTGTTTTATGATTTCAGATATCCACCAGCGAGGGAGATCCACCAGAAGACTCCAATGACCCAATCCGACAACGCCCGAAGACCACCAGAAGGACATCCGGACAAGAAGTGAAGCTGGAAGAAGATGAGCCCATCCGAAGAGAGGGACGGAACAACCAACGAATCGTTAGATTCAATTTAAGTTTGTTTGTGATACCTGAACGTCTTTTTATTTCATAATGTCCCGTGCGTGTACAAATAATGCCAACAGCTTCTGTTATGTATGTTACTATTTTGTTTTTAAAATTAAATATCAGGATAAGAGATGGGTTCTTCAGATTTGTTGCCCACGGTGTACTGTTAGTCAAAGAGGCTGATCAAACAGTAAGAGCAGCGCTAGACCATTTGCAAGACCTATGATTTGGCGTAAACAATCGGATCATTTCTCAGATTGCTACACGAAAACTTTCGAGTCCTCCAACAAAAATAAGAACAAGATTTGTTACGCTAGTGTGTCTTCTGTTACTCGTTCAGAACCTCGTTTAGAAGCCTTGCCAGTACCAAGACCTACAGGTGTTTCGAGTGAAGAATATGCCATTACAGATGCAGAGGAAGAAATTTCCGAGTTATTATCGACCAGCGAAGATGAATATTTGCCATCTCTAGAGGACAGACCTCGCATAGAAAATCAGTCAGAATTAAATGACCTTATTCAAGATTCGAACTTGTCAAAAACTCGAGCAGAAATACTCGAATCTTGACTTCAAGGACGGAACCTGTTAGCTCCGGGCAGACATATTTCTGTGTATCATAATCGTCAAAAAGAACTGTTACAGTATTTTTCAGCAAAGCACTGCTGTTTTCTTTGTGACTTGGACAGTCGATCGAGAAATTCCCACTACATTGTTAAAGATTGGCCAGTCAGAGCTCAGTATATTCCTGGACAAAAGAATAGACTTCATAAGGCACTAGTGGAGCCTGATAAAATATTTCTACCGCCACTGCACATCAAATTAGGTTTGGTGAAGAATTTCGTCAAAGTAATGGATAAAGATGGTCGCGGATTCAAATACCTTCAACAAAAATTTTCCAATATTTTCCAATTTTTAACGAACTTCTTAGAAGTTACCATGACCTGGGCTATAATATGAGCTTTAAAATACATTGTCTTACACTCGCACCTGGATTTCTTTACCCAGAACCTCGGCGATCTCAGTGATGGCATCAAGACGTTTCTGTTATAGAAAAACGTTACCATGGCAAGTGGAACAGTGCAATGTTGGCTGATTATTGTTGGAGCTGGATACCAGAAAGTACTGTAGAACAGTATAAAAGAAACGTAAAAAGAAAAACATTTAAAGACAGTACGTTTGTCTCAAAATCTAACTTGCCAAAATAAATTTGTTTGTATTGTTTTTATTATGACTGTAAGAGAAAGAAAAACTGTATATAGTTACAAAAAAAAATAAAAAATAAGAATTTGTCGGCTAGTGCAATTAAATAAACGTTTTCTTTGTTTCATTTTATCAAATAAGAAGAATATAGCAAGTTGCTTCAACACATTAACGAATAGTTGGAATCTTAGTTTACGCCTGAAGAAGTACTTAATTGGAATTTGAAAGAAGTCTTTTTAAACTGAATATAATCCAATTGGAAATATGTAGGTAGTTACATATCATTAAAACAGTAAGTACATAAGTTTTAATTTACATAATAATTATGACATTTTGCAATTACCATTTATGTGAATAATTAAAAATGCATTTAAAAGTATAAATAATTTAAATGTGACATTGAAATTCAATTAAATTACAGCAGTGGGACAAATACAGATGATCTGTGCGGAGCCTGTGACAGAATGCCCAGAATAAATGTTAAAATGAATGGAATTGAAAACTTTCTTTATATAATACAATTTCTACAACATTGTTTCAATGTATTGCAATCATATAGATATTATTTAACATTGTTCTGAATGAATTGCTATATTAAAATTTTATTAAAATAACGTTAACATTAGACTATGTGTAATGTTTTGTATTAAGTGGCTCCATTAAATACATAAATATTAATGAATTAATTAGTGGTTCTTGAAAATATTATAATTACTTGTGCAATTATCTTAGTCATCTTGCAATAAAAGTGTAAAACCGAAATTAAGAATTTTTGATAAATACTTAATACTTTTTCGATTTTTTTTGTCGTAAATTTATAATGAATAAACATAATTTAATATGTTCCAAACTACAAATTTGAAAAACTTACCTCTGATTTTCTTATGCTTTCGGCTAATTTTGTGGCGCTAATATTTAAAAGTTTATTTATTGCTGGTGGTATACTCTGTCTCTCTTCTTTTATGCCAAATATATACGTAAATATGTTTACAATCCATTGTAGTAGCACGAGAAACTTTAAACTTAGACGCTTCAACACTACCATCGTAAGATCTCACTACAAACTGGATGTTCAAATGCGTGTAGTAGCTTATGATGACCTTCTACCACATAATATTATTTTTTTCACTATTATTTCCCGCATTATCGCTTAATAGCGCCGCTTTCAATTTTTATAAAGTATATAACCGCGTGTAAACGAGCAAATTTTATCTTATCTATTTTTAGCCAGTCAAATAAAATCAATGTGCATTATGTAATATGTTTGTAATTAAAACATGAACTTGGCCTTTGAACTATGCTGTAAAAGTGGCACTTGAGAAAAAAAGCACAATAAGAATATAAAGAAAGCATCTTAATTTTATTGTAATCTACAGTTAGATTACATGCTTTGTAAACAAAATAATTAGGAGTAATATTTTTTAAACAAGTCAGTACAGTATAAAATGGTATAAATATTTTTTGCTTCAGATTTGTGATTTAAGGAGTGGCTTGCCAACCACCAAAGCATTTCTCCAATTCTTGAGCTATAGCTAATGTCAGTCTATCTTGATTAGGACCTGCTATTATCTAAAAATGAAAGTAATCAGTATCATTTTGGTTATATATGTATCTGTATTACAAACATATCTCTAATCTTAATCCTACACATGTGTCAAGTAGATTCATATTGGGTAGAATTTAAAATCAATAAATTTCAAAGTGAACTAAAAAGCACTATTTGATATTTAAAACAATAAAGACATGGTTTTTTTGACATTATCTCCAATAAGAAAAACTTTTTGTGCTACATCCTGCCAAAAATAAACATCCTATTGCACTGAATGTGGTCCTTGAGCTGTTACTGATAATTAAGTTTTTAATGTTATCATTGAATATTTTGCAACTGTAATCCTTTAACAGCTTTAATAAACACTAGATCTATTTATAATGCTAAGAACTAATACAATTATTACATATTTTTTACCTGAATACCAATAGGCATCTTTTTTGCATCGAAACCAGTGGGAACGGCTGTTGCAGGTAAACCTAATATATTAGGTAATGCTAGGTAGGCGGCAGTTGCAAAGCCGATAAAGTAACCACCTAACTTGAAAGCACTATTTTGTGTACACGGATAAATAAGGACGCCATTGTCACCTAAGGCATCCTAAAAGTTTTCAAAAACATTCAATTTATAGTATGTATTTATACAGAGTGTTTTCTTGTTCCAAATTTTAGAGCTCTTTCATTATTAAATTATCTATTAAACTCGATTTTTATTTCTACTTAGTAAAAAATACATAAAAACTTGAACCATTTTATATACTTACAAACATAGAAACCGTAAATAGTTAAATAAACAATATTGACATACCAGTAAAGTTTTTCTCAATTGCTCCAGTTTCTCAGTATATTTGTTCTTCCCGAAAGTAAGCAACTTACTTATTTTAACAAGCACACAGAATAATAAATGGTGGAATGTAAACTTCGATTTTCCAAAGATAGACTTCACTAGTTCTACTAACGCGTTGTATTTGACCTGAAATTGTCTTGAGTAATTCAGGAAAAATACTTTTAGTTTATACTTTACGTCTGTATCATACAATGGAGATGGAATATTTTTTAAACCCATTATGTGAATCGATGAAATTTCAAGAGACTCCGATAATTCTTTAAATTTCGTTTTGCTCACATGGCAATGACATTCACGGCTTAAATATGAAGCCGCTACCTTAATTGAATTCTTTATTTCCTTCTCTACTTTAGGTAAACCAAAATCATTTCCAGTATCTTCCATATAAAATATTTGAATTTTGCTTAAGTCTACCTGAAAGTTTCAAAATTTTAAATTACACTGAAGCTTTACTATATAAAGTGGGAAATAATTAATTTAATGAAACAAAACCTCTGGTTCTCATTTAACAATCAAGATAAATTAAATAATCGTAATTGATTTTAGAAATGTGTTCCTATTTTATTTTTCGGAACCAATTGGGATCCTTTTGCATTGTGTGCTTCCATATTTCGATGATATTGGAAACCAAGGTGTTTTACCAATAGATGCTTCATGGCTCTGTTTCACTATAGGTTTACGAAGTGTATAAACAGAATTCCAATGTATTGGGGAAGAATTGCGTTGACTAATTCGTTTTTTTGTATAGTCAAAAAACGCTTACAAAAACATGATTGTGTAAACTGTAAATTTATAGAACTTCCAACAGAAATGGTCGTGCTGCAATTTCATTTCTTAAAAAGCTAAAGAAACAATGAATTAGTAAACAGGTTTAATAGTACCCATTTAGCTAGAAGGTAAAAGAGAATGTGATAGAAAGATAAAAACGGTAATAGCTAAAAAATTAAATTAGGGAGGAAGTAACGGCTGTTACAATGAGGGCAGTAGCCAGTCTGCTGCTTTTGGCTACTAACCTTATTACTTTAGGTTCATCTAAAATCAACGCTATAGGAAAAACCATTAGTTAAACCAACATGATCAAGACAGAAAAACAGAAAACATGATTAACTAAGTATAGCGAGAGTGGATTATTTAACATTGTAACAGAACCCTAATTGAAAAAGGAGGAAGACCCAAAAACATGGAAAAAAATAGAATAAGAGACGAAGATAATAGTACAGAAAGGAATCAAAAAGTCACTCAAAGAAAGGACCATATGGATAGAAAAGTGTAGAACACAACGGAACACTCAATTCTATCTGATTTTAGGCCTATTATGATTAAGTAAAAGGGCTTAATAAATATTTCCACATTTTTATATCGGAGGAAAACAAAACTTGATTTTACTGTAACAATCCAGTACAAGTTGTGTGTTACATTTACTCTGAATAGTGCGAATCGCAAGTTGTATTTAGTCAAAAATTAATATACCAAGGAATATCGCCAGAACTAATAGTCTGGCCAAATCTGTTTCTAAATTACATATGTATTGGATATGCCAAACTTTGTGCCTCACCTGTACTCACAAATCGGCCCAAAAGTCTACTAAATTGCGCTAAAAGAGCTCAACAACATTGTTTGATATGATTGTTTTTGTTTGCGAGCGAATCAACTGGGCACTTAGTTTGTGTTTGAATGAGAAGGGTCCTAATTAGTACTGATATTAATAAAAAAAACGTGTAGCGCTGTACTAGCCTAGCCTACTAGGGGATAGAACTATAAATAACATAATCAAAACGTAAGATATAATAACCCCATTTCTATATAAGGGTTGATCTTTTTTCTCCACCTACATAATATCAAAAAAAACTTTTTGAACGCCAAGGCTGTCAACATTCATCTATCAATATACAGCTTCGTATGGAAAGATTATTGATGAGATTATCATAAAATTGCTATAAGCTATATTTATACTGTGGGCCATATATTGTAGCGAACGCCAATTTTCAGAGGAATTAAAGCTTTTATGACTTGTGCAGAGAGACACTGAAGAGTTTTTCATCTTGTTAAACAAACATGTATCATCATATAGTGTTTATAGATTGTAACTTAAACGATATACCTGTTCATCTAACTTTAGCTTCTGCGCATTAGCGCCTGATATGATTTTTAAAAGTGGTGCTAAATCTTCAGCATATCTTGTCATTGGTCCAATCGTAAGGTAATTCTGATAAGTATCATCATGTTCGATTGGCCAGTGACCTTCTAGGGAAGCAGTTTCTGTAATAAATTTCTTTCATATAAAGTAGCTTGTAAATAAGTTTATTTTTTACATACTTGAGCTCGGTTTGTGTCCAAATACTCCATTAAACGCTGCTGGAATTCTAATAGATCCACCAATATCAGAACCAATTCCGATTACTGACGCTGCAGATGCCAATAAAGCACCCTACATTGAGAAAAAGAACAAACATATTTTGGAAATATATTCTGAAAGATTTTGCTATATTTACCTCACCTCCAGATGATCCACCACAAGTATATAATGTGTTGTATGGATTGTAGGTATACCCAATAAGTTTGTTATATGTTTCAAGGCTACCGTAATATTCTGGGGTACTTGACACAAGCAGTGGAATCAAACCAGCTTCCTTAAGGCGTTGGACAACTACACTATCTTTGTCAGCTTTAACACCCTTCCTGGTAATTGATCCGCCTGTTAGGCTTAGTCCTATAATTCAAAATTTTTATTATACTATGTAATACTAATTTTACTTAATATTAAGTACTTTTTCCAAATCTAACTTGCCTTTGACGGCCAACGACTCTTTAATCGTGATTGGTATTCCATAAAATGGTTTGCTATTTTTTATCTCGTTAATTTTATCCGGATTTTCATCAAGAAACCTATCAAGTTGTTTTGCTTCTTCTAATGCTTCCTCGAATCTATCTTCAATTACTGCATTGATAATGGGATTAACTTCTTGTATTCGATTTTTGTACGACTGAACAATTTCTTGTGAATATATCTGTAAATTTATATTTTATTATGTATGGATTTCGCATCTCATTAAATAAGTAAGAGTTGATAGCTTTAATATGATTTAATTTAGTAAAATAAAGTCTATGATTAAACTTCGTAGGAACCAAAATATGTCCCAATGTAGCAGTCAAATTTCCCATTATAAATATAGTAAAAACTTTATCCGATTAAAAAATAATATGAACTGCTAAATTAATTTGACATTACTTGACTTTTTATGTTTTTACATTTATATAAAAAGTCCTCTCGTTAGTTATTTTTAAAGCTTTATGTCTTGTTCTTAACACGCAGATTAGAACACAGAGCAAATTTTTTGTCGCCTGTTGTAATGGATGATGTGTCGCCTGTATATAAGTATATACATACATATATAAATAATTTAAATGAGAGTATGTTTCTATATTGTGCTAATTTAAAATATTTCTACCTATGTAGTTTGAACAAACATTTTATAAAAATAGCATTGTCATGTTGAAATCAATAAAACAGTATTTTATAGAATTGTATATGATTTGGTAGCACTAAATTAGAATATATTCATTATGGGTTATAATTTTTTTACAATATTTCGGTCTGAGTACCTTACCTTTCTTCCTCGAATCTTTTCGGCCAATGCTGTAGCACTCAACTTTAAAATTGGATCGTTACTTGGCGAGACAAATTTTGCTTTCTTTTGTGAATGTAGAATTGATTCCAGAAAATAATATATATTTTGTATCAAACTTAGTAGTAGGAAGGATATTCTCATTAAAAAATCCATGTCGTTATAGCTGCAACACAACGTTAATTCATACTAGCACAGCAACGATTAGTACGGTGTGTCTGCAATGTTTTTATGTTCCCCTTGTCACGGTTTATCGATAAATATTTTATCAATGTTACATAAACACAAACAACGTTATTTACAAAATGTCTTATCTAATGAAAGTGATTAATCAGGAACATATGTAGTGCACTTCAGTAATCAGTCAAAAGTCAGAATTGTATATTTTACGAAGAACATTCGCTTTTTGTAAACATTTAAGTATGATATCATAATTAAAACTCCGAGTATTATATACAAAGTGGCAAAAAAATTAAAAAATGCATATTTGACTGGAAAAAGTATCTGCTTTAGTTTTTATTTTAAACAACATAGTAACAAATTAAAGTATAAAACTAAGCACTATATATACGAGGGGGAACCCAAAAGAAATCGAACTTTTGTTCTAAAAAATTAATTTATTTTAAGTTTTGTACATAATTCTTTCAGTTGCCTTCAATTCGAATTAATGTACTTTTACTGTTTTCTGCCCACTGTTCGAAGTCATACGGAGCTAGGTCTGGTGAATACGAAGCGTTGCAATGACGCTTCATTGAAAATGGCGTGTATGCGAGGCCGTTGTCATGATAGGGGAAACCAGTTACCAGATCGCCATAGTTCCGTGTGTTTCTTCCATACATCCTCATGCAAACGTCTTAAAATTTCCAAATAAAAATAATGGTTAACAGTCTGAGTGGGGGTACAACTTTCGGATGTAAAATTGTACGAATACAAAAAACAATGAATATCGTTTTAACATTCGACCGCACTTAATCTGCGTTTGGGGCGCGGCAAGCGTCCTCCACTGGCTAAACCATTGCTTGGGCTCTCGGTTATATTAACACCAACTCTTATCGCCTGTAATAACCTTGCTTAGAAAGTTTGGGTCACTTTCAATCTGATTTTTTAAGTCCTGGTTTAAATTCTGGCGAATGGTTTTTGATTCTGTGTAAGAAGGTAAGAAACATACTTAGCGGTGACAGGTCTTATATCTAAATCGTTTGGGCAACTGATTTCCGGGAGAACTCTTTACTACGCTTAGGCCTGGTTGTGCGCTTTTAATCAGGTTTGTTTGGTTCCTCTTCGCATAAGGAAAACCGATGTTCAGATAGCTTGCTAAATTAAATATGCTACTATTTATACAGTAATAGTTAGATTAGCCTATTAGCCGAATAAGGGCTTGCAAACAAACAGAGACACTATACGACTGTAGTTGTTAACGTTTCGGAAAGTTTATTAACGTTTCCTTTCTTTAGGATCTGGTTCTAATATATGTTACAATACCTAAATACCAACATATGTATAAGGGTGACTAGGGGAAGTTTGTTGCACGACGTGAACCTATCGCTGGACTGAGTAATTCTACAACAATGTTAGGTTGTTTCTGATAAGAATCATCTAACAACGAAGTGTTTCTTGCCGTAAACATAATATAATGCCTTTTGCTACAACTGACAATTAATATAAGCAATATTTTTATTAAAAAAATGCAGCATCAGGAATCGAACCATGAAACTCCGGTCCATGACGGACGAATCGACAGACCCACTGTGCTAATACAGACATAGTTCGAAACCTAACAATTTCATCACACTTGCAAGTGACACAAAAATGGCCATGTATAGGCAACCATTGGCAACGTCGGCGTTAACACAATACACACATTTATTTACTGCTAATTACATTACACATACGCTAATATATATCGTACTTTTTACCTGAACAATAAGCTGTACTACAAAATTTCCGATTTTATAATAGTCGTATTTCATTTGTTTCATCAATCATATACATTTATTGGTTATGACTGATGATGAGTGTACAAAACATTAGATTACATATTAATATTACTTGACATGTCATTAATTTATTCACTTTACAATTCATAAACGCAAAATAATCCAATTTTAACAGAACATTTTATTCCGTCGTATGCGTAAGTACCATACAAAAAAATGTTGAAGTATTAATTTTGTCATTTAATGTCGATTTCATCCAATAAAATTTGTACGACAATAAATTGCGTGTAGTAACTCCTTAACCAATTTCGACATATTTTGAAATGTTTGTTGAAGAATAGCCCACTATTTTAATATATCGTCTGATGTATGTAGTCTTTCTCAGAATAAATGATGTCATCTTCTATTAAGATATTACGTGATACAGAAATTTCTGTTTGCTTCTCTCGGAAGGATTATAGTAATGGGTTTTACAGATTATTGAACATGTTTTAATGGATATTTTTTCAATTGCCTACGCAACTGCCTGCGAATACTCAAAAATAGATTGTTTAAGTTTTCTTGAAACTTGAATCGATCATTGTCTATGGTGTAGTATATGAAATAAAATTTTGTTTCTCGTTCTTACATATCTTTCTACTAGATATCAACTTGTGCCAATACTGTAATGAGTATAAATATTGTTGCGAAAAAAGAATACAGTGAGATACACATTTCCCGTGAATTTACCAGTAAAGATATCCTTTGAGATATGTTCTAGGGTTCAAAAAATCGACGGTAAGCCTAGCTAGTCAGAACACTTTAAGTCGTCAAAATCAAACAATGGCGGATATTGTACAATCTCTAAGCAAAACTTCGAAAAGGCTGTTTTGCAAGTTACTGAAAATGACTTGCGTGTTACCAGCAGACGAATAAGTAGAACTTTAATCGTGAAGCCTGTTTCTGTTCGGAAAACTCTTGTCTCCATTCAAGTTAACCAAAATCGAGATTTGTTTTTTAATTATGTTTGCAGACGGAGCCTATTACAAGTGAAGCTTGCTGTATGGTTTGTATGTGGTAGATCGATCGGGGAATGTCGCTGTCCTCTCAAAGACTCAAACCGCGGCTCTCAGCATTCTGTCATAACACTGGGCAGCCTAGCTGCTGCGACTATTTTTATAATTTGAATAAATGGTCAAATAAAAATCTGGGTATGGATATGGGTTTTCCATTGATTTTTGGATCACTTCGTTGGTCATATTGTTTGAATGGTGAGTAATTATACCTATGTATGTTTCTAAGCAAAAATTTTAATGATATACTGAATGTTATTCGAAGCATGTCTTTATGAACGATGGAGCTCCAGTCCATATCATAGCGATCTGTATAAATAAATCTTTCGGCAGTAACTAGATTGGTAGGAGAGAATGTCTTACATGGCCAGGAATACAAGCTAATTCATTTTCGACGCTCGCCATGAGCATCTCGCTTATTATTGGAGATAGGGGGCAGGTTTCAATTTGGCAGACCCTCTATATTCCGTGGTTGTTAACAAACTGAAGAAGAGAGATTTTTTGAAAAAATGAAAAAAGATGATTGTTTACTTTTACCTCTAGCACTTTTACTTGGCCATTTTTTTAGACCTTGATAGAAACTTGGTTGAGAATGCATCGTTTATAAAATCGCGAATGAAAGTCAGTGGGATATTTTACAAATGCTAAATTAAAGATTCTCATTCATAGGGTTTCCATAGACTTTGTATTTTTTAAATAAATAATAATCCATCAACATCATCTACACGCGGACTGGCTTCAGAATTAAATTTCCCACAGACTTGAGTGTGGGGTGTTTTATATCGCAATGAAATTAAACCATACAAAATTTATGGTAGCTACAGTTTACAGGCAGGTGATAATTTAAGAAGGCTACAGCATTGCAACTGGTTAATGGGGAAGTTAGAAATGGATGAACATTTCTGAAACAAAATCATCTGGTCAGATGAATCAAATTTTACAAATCCTAGAATGTTCAATAGAAATACCATTATGGGACCGTACAAAATCCCAGACAAAATGGAGCAACAAGACCACATCGTTTTGGTTTAAACGTTTGGATGGGCATTTTGGAGAATCGTCTCGTAGAACCGGTTATGTTTGAAGAACCATTAAATAAACTAAACCTTCTTCGCACACATGTGTCTAACTTCCTAGGTACTATTCTATTAAAGCAACTACAGCATTTGTGGTAGCAACAAGACGGCGCACCAGTTCACAATGCGGCAATTGTGAGGAATTACCTAAATCAAGAATTTCCAAATCGTTAGATATGAAATAGGGGAGTTGTGGAAAGACCAGCAAGATCTCCCGACTTAAGTCCTCCGGATTATTTTTTGTGGGGAGTTGTTAAAAATTATATTACAATACATGGAAGAACTTCGAGATCGACTCCAGAATACTTTCCTAGAAGAATCATACAAAGAGCAGTTCAAAATGCCAAAAAATGTGCATACATGTTATTTTTATTTATCCTTTGAAAGTAATAAAAAATTATAAGTATACACCTATCTTTTTTAATTGCAAAATTCATTTTTCCACCATTAAATTCACAGTAGAAGAAGAAGTGAACAACAAACTTCCTTTTTTGGATACTCTAGTTATTAGGAATGAACATAATAGATTGGAAATTGACATCTACAGAAAAGAAACAAATACGAATAGATTCATTCTAGCAGATTCAAATCATTGTGATCAACAGAAAATGTCCGCGATAAATTTTTTAATTAATAGATTGGTTAAATTCCCGCTAAATAAAGTGAGATTTCAGAAGGAATTAGAATTTATTAAGAGAATAGCGGTCTATAATGGTTTCTCTTCTGCAGATGCTGAATGCACGCTTAAAAAACCCCATATAAGAATCACGTCAGAAATTCCACTACTTTAGTCCCATCGAATAACCGGGAAAAGAAATTCATTAAGTTACTGTTCCACCCTATAACCAAAGGATTGAACCGCGTTTTTCAACAGTTTAATTTAAATGTTTGTTATAAGACCAATAGTACGTTAAAAATTCTTTTAGGCAACCGGAAAGACAAGCCTGAGATGGAACAGAAGTCGGGAATTTATAAAATTGCATGCAAAGACTGTGATCAAATTTATATCTGGCAAACAAAACGGTCAATAGAGACTAGATACAAAGAACATCTAGCTCACTTTCGATACGGAAGAAAGGAAAAGGGACATCATATTGAAACAGACAGTGTCAAATTATTAAATGCCGTTGATAAGCCAAGGGAACTCGACGCCTATGAGTATTTTTATGTATAAACACGAAAATAATCTCATGAATAGAGAACCATCGATTCTTGGAAGGTCGGTTTTGTTTACGGATTTAAAGAGATAGGATGTCCCTTCGCAACATGTGCTAACGATTAGTCCGGTTAAGTAGAGTTCGCATGCGTTGCTTGTTTATACAAGAAGTAGGGGGATGTTTATAAAGATGGATTTTTAATTTTATTTATTCATTCGGTATTCGGTTGATGATGAAAACCCATGCGCTTTCGAAACACGTGTCCTGAATAATTAATCAAAGTTGTGGTGTGTGGTGATACCGATGTTTATTGTTATTACGAGCCCACAGTCCTTGAATCCTCTAAGAAAGTTAATGATGCCCAGAAAGAACTGAAACGTTATAGAAAAATTCCAAGTGCTATAAGCTAGAAGATAAGAAGTGGATTTGAGAATGTGTTCGTAGTTTCTCTCTGTAAAGCTAAGTAAAGGTGGTAGGAATAAAAGTAGAAAATCAACTTTATTTTGTTTTTTCAAAAAATTTCGACATTTGTCCTAATTTCATTTTTTTCTTCAGTTCATTAAGAACCGCAGAATTTCGAAACTTTGCCAAATTTAAACCTGGCCTCTATCTCCAATAATAAGCGGGATGTCCATGATAAGGGCCGAGGAGTTAAATCTGAGTATATATCCAGTATACAGTTTGATTACTGTATACTCAGATGAGACGGAAAAATTTCTCTAAATTTCTAGCCACACAAATTTTACTCCAGATATGACACTTGATGTCGCATAGAATAAATATGGAACTAGTACTATCGATACTTTCCATCACTTTGGAATCTGTGTCGTTATATATACACCCACAAAGAGGCAAAGAGATACTATATTAATGTACTATGCCGGAATTTAAAATTGAGAATATTTTCACTGCAACTCGACTCTAACAGACTGATATGTGTAAGCAAAAATAAACCTTCTAGTCGAATCAATAGAAGGATTGAAATACAATGAATACAATCGAGACGCTTACACAAACAGATTTACGTCGCATCTGTTATCGTATTAGAGTTTAAAATCTTTACTGAATTTTAGTTTGTAGGATGTTTTATTAATTGTGTTCACGTTTTCCAATTATATATATCTGCATTATATTGTATTATTTGTATGTTTCATATCTGTTACATTTGTAATGGAAAGTATTTATTACTTTTATATACACACATACATACATATGTATATGTATTTAATAACTAGATTAATTGTAAAAGTGTAATAATTATATCCTTACCTGAAAGTTAAACGTAGAAAAATTCCTATAGAAAGCACATCTCAACGTAATGTATTTACATTACATTCTTTGTAATTATTTCTCCATATCAACATACATATGTATGTATGTCTTTAAATGGTTATTTCTGTAAATACGAGTAAACTGAAAAATTTAGTAACGTAATTTCTAGTCTTTATGCTTAGTAATAACTGAAGAAATATATGCATAGAGCTTAATTATTAATTCTTATTAAATTACAATTAAAGCAGACATATTTTATGGTCATGCAAATTGGTTTGGCAGTTTATTACAAAACTAGTTGACAAAATAAATTAAATTTCTGTTATTTCAAACAAAAGTTTATTTATAGCTCCTAAGAAATGTCAAAATCAGTGTGAATCACCAACTATACATACGAAATTTTAAGCATGGTTAGCATGTTCAGCAATTTTTAGTTTCAATAGGCACGTGTTTATTTTTTGATGAGAGTCCCATTATTGTCTACCTTTTATGTATTTCCAAAGCGATCTTCTTATTACTATTGTTCCTAATTATATGCAAAGAATAGGATCTTGTTGAATATTTAGGTAATAATATTTGTTAGCTAGGTATGCAATCGTTACATTCAAAAAGAAACGCAAACTAGACAATGTCATTATGAATATCCTCAACAACGCTTTTTACTCTTTTGAACGCATATAGTTTCTGTTAGCACTATATCTCTCGCATAACTTTTCTATTATTTTATTTATCGAAAAATAAATACTTATCTACTAGAAGGTAAAACAAGTATACATATAAATAAAACATTATGAGTCGAATATATTAGAGAACTGTTTGCAAAACAAAATTTATTAAATATAAAAGTCTTTCTTAATACAGAACAGATGCGACGACTATCTGCTTGTGTCAGCGGTTCTTTTGTATTCATCATATTTCAATACCCTATTCATAAATGATACGTTCAATTTCGTTTACAGCTTGGCGAAGTTTTAGAGTCGAGTTGCAGTGAAAATATTCTCAATTTTAAATTCCGCCATAGTACGACGAAATGAGTATTTAAAATATTATTAGAGATTATGAAGACCCACAAAATTTGACAATTTTACTTTAACGGTAAGTCGATATTCTCAACATAGGATCCCTTTTTTGGGAGCGCATTACATATTTTTAATCACCTTACACACAATATTTATATAACGATAATCTCTGTATGTTTATCGATCGAACATTCAAACCGAACATATTTGCAGATGTTTATAGTAGCACCTCGTATACATAATATATTCTGGAAATTGTATTTGGTCATGAAAAGAAATTATTGTACGGTAATATGCATTGAAGATGAAGATATCCAAAAGGAATTATACGGTATGTTAGATTTCAATTGTCAAATAGCAACTATAGACTTGTTAGTATTAATGGAAAAAATGTGTTAAACATGAATAGCAAATTGCACATGGAGCTGTTTTAATTATTTGCCAAATAAAGTTAGCCTTGGCCAAATTATAATGGTAGGTGGGAGTTGCTTAGTCATCTTATCTAATGAATAGTAAGTAATGCAAGAAGTAAACTGCTAAGACATAAATTCTGTAAAACATACATAATTATCACATTAAAAAATATTATATATACATGTATATTATTTTTATAAACCTTAAGTAAGAATAATTTCACATACTTGCAGTTTTGTCGCTTTAATATACTACTCTTTGCCGTTGTTCAGTGCCCAAAATTAAGTTGTTACACACACGCTTCATCAGAGATGTACTAGAGATTTCCGATACACAGAACGTTGTCTGCGTAAAATCGTATTTAACACTGGATTGTAGTCATATGCATATGACCATTTATGTTTACGCGACCTTCTATTTTTTATTCCAATTATATTTGTTTAATATGTAATGTAATTAGCTGTGATTGCTCTAATATAAACGAAGATAATCTAATAAATTTTCTTCTATAATTGCATAATTTGGATTTGAGTTATAAAAAATTTAATTGTCGAATAAAGGGTAAAGATAAAAACAACAAACTATTGTAACAAAAGTCTCTATTTTAAGCTAGAATGCTATAAAGAGTTATACATATTTAACAGCTACCTATATTTACTTATAAAGCTAAAATTTGTAGACTGCTATACTGTGTATCTAGCAGTATAAGCTCTTCGTAAATACACTAGCATTTATAAGTATGTGGCTAGTTACAAACCAATAATGTAAGTAGAAATAAGGACGACAGACATATTACCAAGAATTTATGTTAGGAAAGGTCTATTACTGACTTATTCGAAGTAACAGTTCACTTAAGTGGTACTTAAATTACCGCATTGGTTGATCTAAAATTATAATCTATATAAGAATGAGGTGGAACTGGCGCGGTTAACTTCGTGAATGCAGCAGAAACTGTGGCATGGACAGAATGCTTAGATAATGTGCTGCAATTATAAAAAGTAAGGGTAGCTTTATTATTATGATCATGGGTGGAACATCAAACAATTATAAGAGCTAGCGTATATTGAAGACAATGTTATAACAAGAAATAATAGCGATTTTTCTTCTTTACACGTGATTTCTTAAGGAGTAGGCTGCCAGCCTCCGAAGCATTTTTCTAATTCCTGGGCCACAGCTAATGTTAACCTATCTTGGTTAGGACCTGCTATTATCTAAATAAGATAAAAAAAGGCATTATTACTAATAGCAGTTATGCAATCGTATCATCTTTTAAATTTTTCAAAATGTTTTATACCTGTATTCCAACAGGCAATTTATTTGCATCAAAACCTGTAGGAACAGCGGTCGCTGGTAATCCTAATAAATTCGGTAATGCCAGGTAGGTTGCCTTCGAGAAGGAAGTTAAATAACCATTTAACTTAAAAGCACTGGTTTGTATACATGGATAAATGAGGACACCATTGTCACCTAATGCATCCTGAAAGTAGTTTGGATAGAAATATAATTGCTAAGATGCCTAGATCATAAACAGTAAGTTATGTGCTTATTAATTTTTTACTTTATAAAATAAGTAGATTTTCAGAGATTCCCAAGTTGAAAGTATTACCTAAAGGTTCCTGATATGTAAGAACATTACCTTTTCATTGGGTTAGGTAAGCTACAATATTACGACAAACAAGTTTGTATACAGTAATATCTACTGGGGATAATATGTATAACCTTTGAATAAATTCCACAGATGTAGTAACGACCACCCAGCTTTCGAAATGTATTGTACTTTCATAGGATGCAATATATTCTTTGAATGGCCGTATCAATAAGCAAAATTATCAGTACAGGGTTGCTGAAAATGTGCACTGCATTAGATAATAGAGTATCATTCTCAGTATTCACTCAATTCTGACTATGCAAAGTAAATGTTTGAGTAGGTATTGTCGAGAACAGAATGTTGGAATCATATTTTATAAAATGGTGAAAAATATCTGGATTTTATGTAAAATCAATTGATATAGTTGTTTTTTGCTGTATGGATATCGAAATATGGAAGATCTGGATATCCCAAATAATGTATTGGGTACCAACTCATTATATAACTGTTGGATTGGTAGGAAGGATATAATAGAATGATCAGCTACATCACCAGACTAACTTCACGTTGGGGATGTCTAAAATCGAAGGTTTCAATTGAATAGGAAATTAGATCCATTCAAGGTGAAATTTACAAAAGCGTTTACAAGAATTGAAAGCGTTTAGGCTGATGCCATTTAGTTGAAGAAGAACAATTTGATTCAATATTTCATTAGATTTATAATTTAGTTTAATATTTTCAAAGAGATAACTAATAAATTACTATACCTTCTGAGATAAACAATAAGTTTTGTTTGTAAGTTCAACGAAATGCCGGGTTGTAATTAGTTACCTATAAAATAAATAATAATAACTTTATGTTATCTTTTGTGATGAATGATAGTTGTAACTGCTTTCTAAGTAGCATTGCTTTACAATGGTTCACGTAATTTATGATGTGGTATTAATTGTATACCAATAGCCAAGTTGACGGTATCATATAGTCGGTCCAAGGAGATTAGAATACCGATCGAACGTATCTCATGGTACCATTCTCGCTAACAGACGCTCTTAATAGCTAGGCCATAACACTAGCAAAATCAATAGTTAAACAAGACGTCATTAATCAATAAAAATCGACCTCAAATCTTTTGTTTCGCTGGTCTGTTGCAACTATATATTTTGAAGTTAGTTATTGTGGAGCCTTTTAACCTATTATTTAGTACTTAGGATTTTGCAGCTATCCCATCGTTGTTTAAATATGTATTAAATTATTTATAAAATATAATTGTATAATTGATATTTTTTTTACGCAAATAAGTATTATTTATTTATTCTTACCAATAAAACTTCTCTCAGTTTTTGTAGCTTGTCTCTATATTTTTGTTTATCACCAGGAAAACGCTTACTTAGCGCAGAAAGTAAAGAGAACCAAAGCAATTGAAAAGTAAACTTTGACTTTCCGAAAAGAGCTTTTATAGTCTCAATTACCACACTATACTTTTCCTGAAAAAAAGTTAATATACATATTATAGATATACGTATGAATAAAATATAGTTATATCTTACACTTGTATCATTTAGTGGAGATGGAAAAGGGTCTATGTCCATCATATTCACTCCAGATATTTCAAGAGATTCTGAAAATTCTTTAAACTTACGAGTACTGACGTGGCAATGACATTCTCGACTTAAGTAGGCAGTAGCTGCTTTAACAGCTGTTTTGATTTCTTTTTGGACATTAGGCAAACAAAAATCATTACCCGTATCCTCCATATAATAAATTTTAATTTTCCTGAAATCTACCTAAAATTGTTTAACTAGCATAGTATACTTGAATTTATGCTCACGTACTTCCTCATCTAAATTTAATGTATGCGCATTAGGACCTGACATGATTTTCAGAAGTGGTTTTAAATCTTCTGCATATCTCGCCATGGGACCTATTATAAGATAATTTCGGTAAAGGTCGTCATCTAGCATGGGCCAATGACCATCGAGTGGAACAATCTCTGGAATAAATTAATTACAATTTTCCTTAAGTACTGTTAATTTTTGCGTACTTTTACTGGTTTTGTGTCCAAATACTCCATTAAATATTGCCGGAACTCGGATGGATCCACATATATCCGAGCCTACTCCTATCAATGAGGCTGAAGCTCCCAATAAAGCGCCCTAATTTGAAAAACATCGACTTCTTTTAGAAACAGACATTTCAAGAAGGATACATAATATTTACTTCACCTCCAGATGACCCACCAGCAGTATAAAGTGTATTATAAGGATTGTAAGTATACCCAATTATTTTATTATATGTTTCGATGCAACTGCAATATTCTGGTGTATTAGACACAAGTAAAGGAATTAATCCAGCTTCTTTGAGACGTCGAACCACTATACTATCTTTATCTGCTTTAATATTCTTTCTAGTAAGGGACGCTCCAGTATAACTCATTCCTAAAACGTTATTTATTCATCTATAATATCCCAATGAGAATGAACTTACCTTTTACAGCAATTGATTCTTTGATTGTGATCGGTATTCCAAAAAATGGTTTTGTAGATTTTATTTCTTCAGTTTTATCGGGATTTTCATCGAGGTATTTGTCGATCTTTTTTGCTTCCACCAAGGCTTCAGCAAATCTATCTTCAACAACAGCATTGATAATGGGGTTGACTTCTTGTATTCGTCTCTTGTAAGCTTGGATTATTTCTTGTGAATATATCTGTAAATATTAATTTATTTACATATCTTAATCATAAAACTGATCAAAACATTAAACATTTCCAGACATCGTAGAGAGATGACGTCAGAATTTTGAGAAATTTTTGTAAATGGCTTTTTCAAAAAGTACATTTAATTTTACGGAATTTGAAAGTGACTTTTATATAAGAAAAATATTACAAGATACATTGTAGTGCCGCGCATTGAGCGGACATGTCTGAACATGTTCTTGCCTGTTTCCTGCATCACAGCATTTAAACTACGCCCATTTGTGCTCTAAAGCCAATAAAATTAGGAATTTGTAGATTTTCGGCTGCGTTGGTATATAAAGAGCTATGTGCGGCTCGTTAGATTCAATTTAAGTCTGTTTGTGGTAGCTGAACGTCCTTTTATGTCATAATATTCCGTGCGTGTACAAATAATTCCAACAACTACTGTATGTATGTGGAAAATTCATTACCCAACGATATAAAGGGAATATTACGCCTTTAATAGAAAATTTATATTTTCACTATTTTGTTTTCAAAATTAAATATCAGGACAAGAAATGGGTTCCTCACATTTGCTCTAGAGGACGCACCTGACGTAAAAAAACACTTGTAAAAACTCAAGCAGGAATACTAGGATCTTGACTTCAAGGACTGTTAGCGCCGGGTTAATAATGTCGATGATTTGATGCTGACATTCGGTCATCAACACAACCCAGAAGAATGGCGTCCTTTTATCGATGCTTCGAAATTGATTTTAAAAGCTGTCCTTCTTCATATAGGAAACCTTTATCCATCCATCCCAGTTGGCTACGCAGTCCATATAAACGAAACTTTTAAAATTATTACTCGTCCTCTCGACAACATTAATTATAAAGTACATAAATGGCATATCTACGCTGACCTCAAAGTTGTAACAATTTTACTCGATTTACAACTGGGGTACGCAAAGTTCCTTTGTGAGTGGGACAATCGATCGAGAGATACTCACTACGTTGTTAAAGATTGGCTAGTCAGGACTCAGTATATTCCTGGACAAAATTGTCTAGGAAATACAAAATCTGACAATTACATAGCAATTGTTAATAAACTTCTTATGTGTTACCATGAACTGGGCTGTAATATGAGCTTTAAAATACATTTTTTACATTCGCATCTGGATTTCTTTCCCCCAAACCTTGGCGCCGTCAGTGATGAACACGGCAAGAGATTTCATCAAGACATTTCTGTTATCGAAAAACCATATCAGGACAAGTGGAACAGTGAAATGTTGGCTGATTATTGTTGGAGTTTGATATCAGAAAGTACCGTAGAAAAGAATAAAAGGAAAGTAAAAAGAAAAACATTTTAAGACACAACGTTTGTATCACAACTTGACGTGTCAGAATAAATTTGTTTTGTTATTATTATTACGACTGTAAGCGAAAGTAAAACTGTGCGTAGTTACTAAAGAAAAAATAAAAAAATTAAAATTTCTTGCCTAGTGTAATTTGAGAATTACGTAGTGATAGAGCGTATTACTTACATTACTGAGCCAACTAGCGTGAGTACCTAGTGATCAAAGCACAGTGATTCGAATTATCGAAATTAAATTAATTTAATAAAATTGTTGACAAGAAATGTTGCTATACAGCTATTATGCTACTGCTTCGTTATAAAAAACTGGAATATCCTGTTTTCATATTATATTTACAGGTATAGTGGGCTTCTATACGTCATATTACATTCCAATATTATTTTCGACATAAATATACACGTTGGTCGAAACTGTCTGATTACAGCATATTATTTGTAGTATGCATATATTAACGTCTATACTATAGAACAATCAATAATAGTCATTTCTCATGTAAATTCGAAATCGTCTGTATGGTCAGACTGTGGCCCGTTCAATGTGTAGACATTTATAATACCCACTTTCCAACAGAAGATAAAGTGAACACATAAGCAACGTAAAAATATACATATTTTATATGTAATATACTTATGCTAATACGTTTAACTCATTGAATTAACATATTTTTGTAATTATAGATGAGTACAAACGAGATATTATTTTTTTTCTGAATTGTTAATCCTAATATAGCACATGATGATGAATATATTCAAAAATGAAATTTTTCTTACCTTTCTTTCTCTAACTTTTTGCGCTAAAGCTGTAGCGCTTAACTTCAATATTGGTTCATCACTAGGCGGAACAAATTTTGCCGGTTCTTGTGGATATATCAACGATATTAGAAATAAGTATACATATTGTATAAAACTGAGGAATAATAGCGATAACCTCATTAACAGATTCATGTTAGATCGAGTTATCACGGTGTGCTAATACATACTAAGGAAAGAATTGTTGATCTAATGATGATGTAATTCCAAATTTGTATCTGCCTGCTATTTTTCAAGGGTTTTTACTCTACTGCACGAACTATAAATAAACTTTTTTATCTCTTATTTAGGAGTACAATCCACAATACTGATAAAAAAATAGCATCACTTACTATAGTCGTTTGAAACTTCTTATCTATATAATAAGTGAGTAATATCACTTTGTATCAAATATATGACCAAACTCAAAAATTATTTTATTTAATAAGATGTGTGAAGATTATTTTCTTGTTTTTCTTAACCATTTATTTTAAGTTTTATCATCCTTTTCTTTTTGAACATACGGTTATTTGGGGAATATACGCAGATTTGTTTTTACATATAGCTAATTTTTTTCTATTATAATATATCACGTTTCAAAAGAAACATTCTTTGCCGCACTTAAACATGACGAGCAAGCACAGCATTATTATAACGTTTTTACAATGTTTAAATTTAGATACGCGGTGTGCCACGATGATCGTTCATTATAATTTTATGGGGTTCTACCAATGCGAAAATATTTAAAATTTGGAAAGCAGTATCATTTATTATTTCCTCTATATCTATACTGTTTCCGGTTATAAACTTTATTATTTTAAATAGAATACCTATATATTTTGCCATTTCCCTATTACCCTGATAATTCGGAATATATTCTTTTTAAACATTATCACACTTATCATTTCTTGTTCTTGAGATAAATTCTGTTTTTTGAAATTTTGACAACTAATTGACATTTTGGAAAAAGGTCTATAACTTCTGTTGAGAATGCGATAAAAAGTTGGGGTACAAATCAATTTATAGCACATACATCTGCCCCTCACAATTAGTTTCAAAAATTGAAATTTCTTCATGCCACCGAGCTTAGTAAATTTGTCTTTACATTGAAGAACATCACGTGATTGTGGAGAACGATCAAGGACTACAAACATAATACTTCAAGATCATTATATATATTAACATTGCTTTAATTGCTTTAATTTATTCTTTAGATTGCCAATGTTTGCTTAGTATTATAGTATAACAACTGTTGGATAGAGTTTGAGGAAAAAAATAAAACAATTAAAATGCAAACTATATTTTACAAGTGTCCCTTTTCAACGTATATAATTGTTTGATAAAATTACATATTCATTTTATACTTTTCAAGAAGGAGGCTTCCAAACACCGAAACATTTTTCTAATTCCCGAGCTACAGCTAATGTCAATCTATCTTGGTTAGGACCCGCTATTACCTAAACAACAAAGAAAGTTTCAATAAGAAAATGCTTAATTATGCTTTATGACATCAATGTTTTCAAAGAAATTCTTTATGCAAAATTTAAAAATATGTTTTAATGAAACTTATTAATTATAGAATAAAAAACAGTTGCCAAATCTTGTAAATGTCATACTTTACCTGTATACCAATTGGTAATTTATTTGCATTGAAGCCTGTCGGAACAGCTGTTGCTGGTAATCCTAATAGATTTGCTATAGCTGTATAAGGTGCTATTAGATAGGTGGCTAAGTGACCACCTAACTTAAATGGACCAATCGGTGAACATGGATAAAGAAATACACCATTATCTCCTAAAGCATCCTAAAAGTATGTATGTAAAATGAGTAAGAAATACAGACATAGAAGTTCATTATTTACATTTGAAAACAATAAATACTAATTAATTTAATTAATCGTTAATGTATAACGATTAATTATTGATAACATTTTGACATAAGTAGCTCTACATACTTCAGATGGAAGATTAGTTATAGCAATTTCAGAATACTGAATCTCTTGTCCAAGAAGGCGACTAATTTACTAGCATATAAAATTTTGAAAAGAAATAATTTCAGAATAGATAAAATTGTACCAGAGCAGTATCAGTTATCATTGGAAAAGTACAGTAGTAGTAAAGTAATTTCATCATCAAAAACGCACCTATAATATTTATTAAACTCGTATTTAATTGCTTGACAATGAATATTTTTCATGCTTCAAGTTTTATTTAAAAGACAGGCTTTAGACTTACAACACAGTGTTAACAAGTTTATATTAAAAATGATAGATACTTAGATAGATCATACCAAGAAAACTTCCTGTAACTTCTCCAATTTTTCCGCATACTTTTGCTTATTAGCAAGAGGAGTTTGCATTACTTTATATACAGAGTACAATATAAGGTGGTGAAAGGTAAACTTCGATTTCCCAAAAACAGCCTTAACGGTTTCGATGAAAAGGTTGTATTTTACCTGAAATGATGGTTTGTTACACTTCTGTATACGAAATCTTATTTCAAAAACTTTTGTCGTTGCCAATACTAAAAATTATTTACAAAATAATAATAAAATAAAATAATACATATCGTTTCTATAGCTTTATATCAATTTATATTGAAATTGTCTTTAATATAGTTTTCAAGTATAGATGTGCTTTAATTATAAATACGTACATTTGTATCATGTAGTGGCGATGGAAGCGTTTTCAACTTTCCCATCATTACAATAGCCGCCATTTCTGCAGATTCCGATAATTCTTCAAATTTTCGGTTGCTAATATGACAATGACATTCTTTTTGTAAATAAGCTGCAGCTATATTAACAGCTGCTTTAATTTCTTTTTCTACTTTAAGTAAACCTAAATTACTTCCTGTATCTTCCATGTAGAAGATTTTAATGTTGCTGAGATTTACCTGATAAAATAATTAAGATATTATTTTCTATGTGTTGCTATACATAAAATTATTTTTCTCCTTTCAAAAATTATATAATAAAATTACAATTCCAATATTATATTTAGTAGACATTATGTATAAATAGGTAATTAACATCTCCAGTTAGCATATCTCTTAGGAAATGATATCATTTTGTGAAGCTAACTGAAAAGAAAACTGTGATGAAGAACTTACACACAAAATTACATTATTAGAGTGTGGTTGTTGTTCTACAGTAGGTGTTCAATGAATTAGAAACTTCTAGAAAAGTACTTTAAAACTTACTTTCGTTGTGAATATCTTCTATTCCCGGAAATTTCGGTAAACATACTTTATTGTTTACTTTATAAAAACCACTTTTCATCGTAATAGTTCCTTTTACTACCCTTCGCTAGCAGGTAGAAATCCAAAGATCGCAATATCGTCTCAGATACCGTCTATTGCGTTGTCGAGAACAGTTACTGATAAGTGGTTTTTTGTGAAATTAGTGTAAATAAATTATTGTCATTTTGTGTAAAGTGTAAATATATAGATTTCAGTTATTTAGTGTAGTATAGACAGACATTAAGACACTTTCGTATGTATTTAGTGATATTAACTTTGTGTTTTATTATTTGTCGGCATGGGCCGTAAAAAGACATCAGTAATGAAAAGATAGACATTATTGCTTCATTACTGATTGAAAACAAACTAACCCAGCGGGAAATAGCGAAAAATGTGAAGGTTTCATTTGCTATTGTGTCGCGAATTTCGAAACGGCTAACATAGAACTTACCACCTACCACATCAAATAGAAGAAACTGTCGCTAAAAGATAATAACCACTTCTCGAATGGAGAAAAATAATATCGACGGCTTTACTAAACCGTAGGGTAAGATAGCATAAAAATATCACACATGACACTGCGTCGCAGACTCTACGAAGGCGGCTTAAAATGTAGACGTCCGGTTAAGAAGCCCAAACTAACTGCTAGGATGAAGAAAACGACGATTACAATGGGCAACAGTATCAGAATTATACTGTGGATGACTGGAAAAGAGTTAGTATTTTCTTTTGTTGTTACAAAAATTATTTTCGGTAAACAGTGTGATTTTTGTGTTCTTTATTAGGAGATCTTCAGCGACGAATGTCGGATAGAATCCGTAACGGATGGCCCTTTGTATGTGAGGAGAAGACCCTATGAAAGGTACAAGGACGAATGGCTCGTTAAAACTGTTAAACATCCACCAGCAGTGATGATATGGAGTTGCATTTCCGAACGTGGTCCTGGTCCCCTGTACTTTGTTTCTGGAACCATGAACCAAACTCAATATTTGAAGATGCTGAGGGATGTTGTTTTGCCATATTTGCAAGGTATATGTACAGAAGACAAGTCGTACACATTTATACACGACGGTGCTCCATGCCATACGGCCAAAACTGTAAGAAAGTTGTTAGAAGAGCAAGGTACGGCATTGCTTTCTTGGTGTGGGAACTCCCCGGATTTAAACCCAATAGAAAACTGTTGGGCCGTATTAAAATCGAAAATAAAACATTTCATAATCCAAATATTAAAACAGACAATTGTAGAAATTTGGGAAAATGATCCACTTATTAAGGATACAATTAAAACCTGTATAAATAGTATGCCACAAAGAATTAGAAAAGTACTGAAAGTCAAAGGAGGTAGTACCAAATATTGATTTACACTACTATTTCAATTTGCTACTTGTTTTGTATAGAATAAAATACATAATATACGTACAAGGAGTTTTATTGCAATATTTTGTGAAAACCTTAAGAGTTTCTAATTTATTTAACACCTACTGTAATCCTCGTGACGTCTTCGTTCACAAGTAATAAGCAACGTCTATTTTTTATTTAATTTCGACACGTATGTCTTGGGAGCGATTTCCTGTAGTGTTGCAATTGATTAGTGTGGTGCAAGAATGTTTGAATATATTTTTATAAAATGCCATTTTAGATTACATACTTAGAAAAACCTTCCAAATGTGCTCATTAATATTGGCATAGATTGCAAAAAATGGGATATGAGAAAGTAGATTTTGGTAGATTTTTAGTACATATGGGCGTTTGGATCAGTTGTTTGGCATATGGTGTTTCCTGGACTGTAGAACTGTAGAAGGTTAACTGGAAACTATTTCAGAGTTCTTCTGGAAGTTGCTACGTTGCCATCGGTACGCATTTATACAAGAACACTTATCATACCATTTACAATAAGTCATCGCCGCCAATTCATGTATATTACTACTATTGGTGTATCGCTAAGCTTTCACAGAAAATTCATATTACATCTGACACAGTGTATAATTAAGAATGATAGCGCATATATGTATGTACCTACATATATGTATACCTATGTCTAAGTTTTTACAGTTGTTTAAAAAAATTAGTATATATACCTCTTCACCTAAATTTAATTTTTGCAATTTGGTCCCGGTCATAATTTTCAATAATGGTTTTAAATCTTCGGCGTATCTCACTAGAGGGCCTATTACAAGGCAACTTTGAAACATATCATCTGCATCTGTAGGAAAATGACCTTCCGACGAGACCACTTCTGTAAATAATTAATATTTTGTTAAATATTTTGTTATAGACGCGTGATATTATTTTTAATATACTTTTACTGGGTTTATGTCCAAATACTCCGTTCCATATTGCTGGAACTCGAATAGAACCAACGATATCCGAACCAACGCCTAATAGCGATGCGCCAGCGCCCAATAAAGCGCACTAATTTTAAAGTAATAGAAAAGAGTTTACAATAACACAAATGTTAGTAATATTTACTTCGCCACCTGATGAACCACCGGAAGTGTATAACGTGTTGTAAGGATTGTAAGTGTATCCGCTTAGTTTATTATACGTTTCTAGGCTGGTACAATACTCAGGTGTGTTAGATACAAGCAAAGGAATCAAACCAGCTTCTTTAAGGAGTTGTACCACTATACTATCTTTCTTCGCTTTAATGTTCTTTCTAGTAAGTGATCTTCCTGTATGACTCATTCCTGTAATAAGATTACTTATTTACTGAAAAAATATATATTTTATTCTAAGAATAGAACTTACCACTGACTGCAATTGCTTCTTTGATTGTTATTGGTATTCCGAAAAATGGTTTTGTAGTTTTTAGTTCTTCAATTTTATCAGGATTCTCATCAAGGTATTTGTCAACCTGTTTCGCTTCTTCTAACGCCTCTTCAAATCTGTCTTCTACTACGGCATTTATAATGGGATTCACTTCCAGTATTCTGTTCTTGTACGCTTGTACAATTTCTTGAGAATATATCTGTATTTTTTCAGTAATAACATATATTAAAGTTAGTTTATCTTTTATGTAGGTACTGCATTTTAAAAAGTGAATATGTTATGACGAAGTTAAAAATATCGTTACAGAATTCCATAAATACGACCCATAAGGTCTTACTAACTAAATATACACATGGTTTGTGCCTATAATTTTTAGCTATTCAGTTGAAATGGGTATCATTCGATTTGATACTCAGTGGAAATAAAACTTTCTTGTACTTTCATGATTAATGTCCAGCAAAATTGTGCCAGTCTGAACAGTAATGAACTGAAAACATTACTAATACGTGGTATTCAATTCATGAATTAAAAAATTCAGTAGGGTATATAGGTCCTTTGGTGATCAAAGTGAAGAAATGATAAGTGCTATCAGTATTCTCAAAACTTATGTAACAAATATAGCAAACAAATCTAAAGTACTTCTGAAAATACCGGAGTAACAAGTAGGTATATAGGTGGTAAGAAGTATTTCAGCAATTTTCATGGCCTTGTTAGAATCGATAAAGGTTAGTGTCTATACGTTACTTACTGTTAAATGTTTTAAAAATAAGTGATAAAGAAATATTGTCTTACCTTCCTCTCTCTAATCTTTTGTGCTAAGATTGTTGCACTCAATTTCAGAATTGGATCATCACTAGGCGGAACAAATTTTTTCAATCTCCCTGGGCACATAAGCGATTTCATGAAATTATATGTGTAGTGTGTAAAATTTAATATGATCAAAATTAATCTAACAAATATATCCATTCTTCGTTGTAGCAGGCTATTTCAGATGAGCGTGTAAAAAGAAAGACGTGGATAAAGTCTTTTCTATTCTCTTTACCATTCACGTAAGCTTATTAAAACGAACTAACTAATAACATCTTATTTTATCACTAATCATAAAATTCAGTATATACTGCGAAACATAAATATTCTTACTGATAAGTAAAGCGAGTTCAACAAATTATAATACATGCATATGCATGAGGAGAAAAAAACATAATGAGGTTGTTTTGAAGTGGCGTCATTCATACCGTCCTCTAATTCAATTTTAAATATTGGATGCACCTCTAATTATCAGTGTATGTTATATTTTATGTTATTAATACTTCTCTTGTTTTCCTGATATTTTTTCATTTAAAGATGGGTAAATAGAAATATAACTATCAAGTTATCACACAAGACGATTCGAACTTATATTTATTTGATAGATATAATTAAAATCACAAAAGAAATGTTTATAAACTAAAATAGAGATAATATTTGCTGGTTACGAACTACATCATATTTATAAATTTGATATTATTAGCATATGCTGCTGCTAACTTTCTAGCTATTATTCGATTTGTTTGAAGCAGTGCTAGTAATTGATTTTCCATTTTCAGTTTTATACTGGCGTTTGTTTGTGACAGGAAATTAATTAGGTTCTATGGAATTGTTAGGTATCAAATTTAACACTAAAAAATATGTTCAAAACATGCGGTCACGACAAAGCCACTATCCAACGCGTAGTTTCACATTAAATGTGAAGTTTTCGATTAGAAGTGTTTAGTAAATAAAGGCATCGCCTTTACTAGAATTCAACTTATGCGAAAAATGACATGAATATGTTTATCTTCTTAACAAAACAATTGATTTAAACTAACCACGTTAAGTTGGATAAACAAGTGAAAATCAAATTATTATCGAATTAAGATAAGAAGAACCAAAGTAATTTATAAAACACTTCCACACTTAGGCGGTGCAATTGAAAAGAATTATCACAAGCTGGTAGTGATTTGAGAAGTTACCACAACATCAGGTGTGCTTGTAACGATATTTGCCAAAATGAAACATATCTGTACATCTACTGGATCTGAACGATTGTTTGACATTACGAACAAAGATCTTTTACGGCCGTTTGCACTGTCGCTAGTTAAATCAAGTTAAATTATAATTAAAATTAAATCTTAGTTCAATTAGAATTTTAGTTGCACGGATATGTTAACAAAAGATTAAAATATAAATCAATAGTTAAATCTTTTGTTAAGATCTCCATACAACTAAAATTCCGATTTATCTAAGATTTAATTTTAATTATAATTTAACTTGATTTAACTAGGGACGGTGCAAAGGGCTGTTACAGTGGTAAAGTATAAATTTTTACTATAAATCGGACATTTTTGCGTTATTTTCAGTGTCAAGTTTGTCGCACAGACCATTTTCGTAACTTATTTAAAAACTGTAGATTCCTTAATAAATTCATTCACTTTATTTCAATGATCATTTGTTAGTTCTTCAAACGATCGATATAATTAATAAAATATAAGATACATATACACACAATTACACCCGGTCGCGTTATTTATCCGCATCTGACTAACTGAGCCTCTTCGACGTAGAAAATTTGACCATACTATTTAATCAAACCAGTTTCGGTGAGTGTTATTTAATGTGAGTGTTTCTTATTTAGAATGTCGACATCAATTCGACAGTCGCTCTAATGATGTAGTAAAATCTGATACAAAATAGCAGGAGACGATAAGACGCTATCGTGGAATATGCTTTTCTGCGTTGTATCGGAGTTAATGTTGTCCAAGTATGTTCTTATTGATAGATTTACTAAAAAACAGTAGTTAAGTGGAAGTGATTATACAACAGCTTTGTGATCGCCAAAATGGAATGTATTAAGAGGTTGTTAATCACAGCGATAAGATGATGGATGAGCGATTGGTTATATACAGTGCAGTGCTTATATATGACCTAGAGTTAGAGTCTTATCAATGATGTGGGTAGCATCATTAGATCGACAATCGAGTTGAGCTTCTAATCACTCTTGGGATCTAATTAACAAGGCAACATTAATTACGAAGAAGTAAAGTTGTAACAAAGCTGTGCGAACATTTACACGCATACAATTTATACAGCAAAAGCTGCAGTAGTAGTCTTAACAAGCAATACAATTTTTTACAAGTAGCTGCCAGTCTATAGGTAGTCACAAAGATGAGTAATTGCCACAGTAAAAAGAATTGCAGCATATACGTTATTTATGAATCTAACTCGGGTCATAAATCAACACACCCTCAACTGGTTCCCGTTAATTAAACTTCTGCAACAAATTTGATAATCGCCTAAAGTATACCTATCGTTAATAACGAATGTAGTTCGTTTAATGTTACTGTGTTAGTGGTAAATGTAAACAAAGAAATAACTAATAAAAATGGATATTTTATTTTAATGTTTCCGTATGTAAAACATTTGTTATTACATTAAAAGTGGTTTATAACCGAGCTCTTACAGACTCACTACTACTTACACTCGTTTTAAAGACTTTTTAATTACACAAACATTGAGTTAATACATATCTAGCACGCATTCCTTTATCAACATTTTGCTGAAACAGATTCAAGAAGACAAGTATTTTATAACATGCTTCAGATATTTAATCAAACATATACCTACTCATCCTTAAATTGTTTCGTAACTAACAAGATCTTAGGAGTCGTACACGTTTATAAACGGAAAGGGTGATTTGACATACATTTTTGTTGTGTGCCATTTACTCCAAAAATGTAAACCCTTATAATAATAATAATAATAATAATCCATGCCTTAGCATCCCCCAACAGCTTGCGCCAATTACAGGGGGCATCGGCTGGCCATGAGTTATTATTACGCCTGCGCCTGTAGACCGACTTAAGATGTTACCTTTCCGCATTTGCCGTGGAATTTGGAAAACTACAGAAAACCAAACTCAGAAAAACACCGGGGTTCGAACCCGGTACTGCCGGACTTTAGTCAAGTGTGCAAGCCACTAAGCCACCAGCCCGACTTATCAGTTTGTATATGGATGGTGAGCGACGAAAAACCTTCGAAGAAGAAACCTTCTGAAGTTGGGTTGCGTTGCATTATATTTGCAAGTATATCGGAAAGTATCCAGAGGAGAATATAGACATATCAGTATGGCAATCAAAAAACAAATAGCCTCTTAAAAAAGCAAACCGCAGTCCACACATTCATTCTCCAACAGCATATACCGATCCTATAGAGGAACCAACTCAAGCTAAAAAAGGGATAGATGTAGAGTGGGCGGTTGTAAAACATATACGGCATAGCACGCTGACCCATGCGTTAATTCCGTAGGTATATGTTTTACAACCGCCCCACTCTAGATCTATCTCTTTTCTAGTTCGCCTTCTAAATGACCGGTATATGACTTGTAGTCATCGAGAATAGAGTTCCGTGTTTTGGTGATACTAAAAACTTGAGAGTTCTTATACACAAAAAATACGGAAATCTCTGGCGAGTCAGCGGTAGAGGAGCCTCCATTTTGGAACTAAATGTTTTACTGCTATAACACTGTAAAAATTATGCCTATAATCTTCTATCGTAATAGCTTTGTTTTTGCAGCCGTTTCCAACGGTTGGAAGTATCAGGAGCATGCCCATTACAAAAGCGTTCGGTTTTATTGTAATGCGCATGCTCCTGATACTTCCAACCGTTCGAAACGGCTGCAAAAACACAGCTAATATATACTTGCTGCGGCAAAAACTGCATACAAAAAATCGCGGAGAATAAATAAACAAACGAGGTTATATAATCGAAGTAAAGTGAGATTCACATCTACGCAATTTTTCGCAATGCAATTCTGATTTAGGAATTCGCAAAGACCCTGCGATTTTTACAAATTGCATGACCGATTCACATTATGCATAATGCATATGCAATTCTAACAGTCAATGTTGACGTGTCGTATGCAGTGCCAACCTACATGATATAATATTTAAAAAATCGCATGCAACTTTTATATAAAATAGAACAACTTCTAATCCATGTAATTTTCTACCCGCGACAAATTGCACGAAGGAATTGCAAAGTCTGAATGCTAAATTGCATGCGACTTTTATCCAAATAAGAATTGCTACGAGAAATTGCATAAGTGGGAATTCGCCTTAAGATATTTTACTTCGACTTAGAGGCGCATACTCTTTCCGGACACCAAGAAACCGCGTACTTTTACCTGTATAAAGTGCAGTTCAGTGGGGGCGCGGAGTTACTGTAATCTAAAATCTACTATTTAAATTGTGAACAGCCATACTAGAAGATATTTGGTTGTAGAAGTAAAGAAGGGTTTGCTGGAAGAGACCGAGTAAAATATTTAATGTAAAACTCTTGGGATTCGTCCAAATGAAGAACAACTCCACAAGGCAGTTTTTATGAGAAGGGACAAGCTGAAATTATCGTATGAAGCTATTGAACTCTTCCCTATTTAGAACTCCAGCTTCTCTCCTTGTCAACCGGTGAGCAGCATACAGGGAAAGCGGATTAAAGTAAAAGGAAATTAACTCTCAACCAGATTGTGAACTTCTTTGTTTTGGTGTAGCCAGGTCGAAAGGACTAAAACGGCATGGAGTCCCACAACAAGCCTTTGTATGCATTATAGATCGTATGACAAAAGATAAATTTGGATAAGATTAAAGGGTCACAGCGTATCTTCTTGACTTCTGTATAAAGAATTTTCTATTACCTTCCTATTTTTTATCTTAAACGAAACTTGTTCTTAATTACAAGACCTAAATTCTTCGCTGAATTGACGGTTGGTTTTATGTTGTTGTGTAAGTAGATGGTTGACTTACTAGCGCAGCGCAGTCTCTCGTTTGGTCTTTTCAAAATATAATTGCTGCCGACTTTGCAGGAGTGATTCTATTCTTTCAAAATCACAAATTTTACCTATTTAAATTTCGTGAACGCCCTTTCGCGGTGATGGACGAAGTAATATTAAGCAGCTTGAATCACTTTAGAGGAAAATTAAATTGTGATTTTGGACGTTCTTCATTTCAGTAAAGCCAAAACCATCCAGCGCAGCATTTTGGTCCGTTTTATATAATCGGCGTCAGCTTTTCAATGATATTCAGTACTATCAAGATCATATGTATCGGGTGGGAAATAAGAATGCTGCTCGGCCATGTCTCATGAACGATTTATTAGTACAGATTCGGGAAAAAAATATCCTTAAAGTTATCACGCAAAAGGGAAATTATTTAGGTAAGGAATGTTTATAAGTCAGGTTCGGATAAACCGAATTTTGTATACTTAGTCTTGTTGAAAATAGCTCTACTCATCCAATTTAACCCATACAAATTCGAACCAATCTAATAAGTGACGCGCATGTTACACAGCGTTGTTTAACTTTTCTTTTTAATTTTGTTTTTTGTCGAATATATTAAATAGAATTATGCATTTTTTACCATAGATTAGCAAAGTAGCATAAACTACCAATACCTAAATCAACAAAAACCGGGTATCTTTTACCTTTCCGAAGATATCTTGAGATATGTATAAATGGTAAGAATTACTTGTATAAATTTAAATTATTCTACTTCCCTGAACGGAATTTAGCAAATTTGGTCAAGCATTTTCCTTCTCCTATTTACCGTTTAGAGTATCGTTCGATACGGTGTATTGCATCGTGCAGCTGAAGTTAATTCTAAAGCCGGATTGGAAAAGGAAGCTGCAGCTGCACCTACTCCAAAAAAAATGGCACATCTGACTACTTTTCCAAAGAAAAAAATAAAATGTAAAATTTACTGTATATTTTAGGCACTCCATAAATATAATAATAACATTTGTCTTTGATGTACATTCATGACACACATATCCACATGAATTAGTTGATAGAAGTTACACAAAAACAACATACTTTAGACGAGTATAATTTTAAAATAAATTTAACGATTCTACAAAAATGATATATGATGAGCTTTCAAATTAGAGTTTGTCCATAAAATGAGGTGATCCAGATTCATTCCTACGTTTAGTCAGGATATCACATCCCGTCTCTGTCACAAGTAGTGTTTGCTCAAATTGAGCCGACCATTGGCCATCCGTAGTAACAGCGGTCCATTTGTCCGGCCACATTTCGTCCTTCCAACTACCCATTGAGATCATAGGTTCTATAGTGAAGCAATGACCCGGTTTCATTACACCCACAGCCCGATTTTCTGGAAATGGAAGACAAAATCGTTTTGTTATTGAAATATATGATAAGATTAGAAACAACAATACACATTTTAAGAAATATATACAACTGTACATGCAAAACTATCTATGTATATACAGGTTGCTAGGATAAAGCATAAAATTTCATCAACTTGTATCAGACTTAATATGAATTAAGATGTACAAACATAAGATCTTCATTTGTTTAAAACTACAAACAGTTCTATTAATTATAACACTAATTCTAGATCTAGGTTCTTCTATCATTTGATTTACAACATTTTGTTGTGCATATCTGGTAATTATTATATAATTAGGTGGCAGAATCCAAAACTATGCAGGGGAAATTTTCATTAATTTACTTACTTGCATAATGAGGTACATTTGGTGCTGTATGAAACAATCTATGGATACCATGTCCACAGTAACTCCTCACAACTGAATATCCATGTGCCTGAGCATGTTTTTGGATTATATTTCCAATTTCCCGATATTTTTCACCTGGTTTCACAATATCTATAGCTTTCATTAAACATTCGTAGGTCACTTTTACTAAATTCTTATGTTTATTATCTACGTTTCCCACAAAAAATGTTTCGTTTAGATCACCATGGAAACCTTTATGATAAACAGTAACATCAACATTGCATATATCGCCATCTTTTAAGGGTCGTGTATCAGGAATTCCGTGGCAAATAACCTATGATTACATGTAAAATATATTAAGAATATTGAGATGTAAACATATTAAATAAAATACTAACTTCATTAACAGAAGTACAACAAGATGCTGGAAATTCATAATAGTTCAATGGCGATGGGTAACAGTCACGTTCAATACATGCTTCATGGACAACTCTGTCAATTTCATCGGTTGTTACACCCACATCGCATACTCTGGCAGCTTCATCCAAGACTTCTCTACCAAGTTTGCAAGCAACACGCATGCCTGTAATATGTGGTTAAATATATACAGAAATATTAAGAACACTTTGGCAAACCTTCAATTTCTTCATCATCCAGAATTTTTATTTGGCTAGATCCTTTAACAGCTTGTTCAGATAAAGGATATCCAAAATGGTGATCAGCATAGTCAGGTCTTAGTATACTAGCTGGTACGGTACGTTTCTCGGTTTGGGGGAAAGGTCTCAATTTTCCCGTAAAGTGATAGTAAGGCCATGGATTATATATATTATCTTTCTTTCCATCGACTGTTTCGCCTTCTAAAAATAGAACATCTCACATTATTGTAAACCATTAAAACCAAATTATTTCTACCATAAAATAAATTCCAGACGGAATTATAAATTTAATGTATCTGATCATTTTTTTTTAGGTTATGGTTACCTACCTAACCTTACTTACTGGCTAATGCGTGGATGATTTTGTGCGTTTTCCAATTACTCTTAAAACATTCTTGGGTACAAAAGAAAGATCCTTGAATTCCTAACTTTATGCAAGTGGGGCACTGTAATTTGGCTGGGGCACTGCACCCAGGTGATTCACATGTTCCAAGATTTGACATTTCGTCTACCGTGTACTTTCAGTTAACGCAGTGTGAGTAACATATGTACGCAAAATTCTACAGAATAAAATATTATTAGTTATTACAAGCACTGCTAATTTGCTGTGAAAAAAAGGGCTATACCTGTAGCTTTAATCAAAGAAATAGTAACATGTAATTTTATTACTTAAAAACATTTTGTGATTATTGCATCTTTTTTCATCTTTTAATAACAGCATTATAACAGTTTCAAAATATAAAGCCCCGGTTTTCATGTCTGTGAAAATCACTTTAAATTATTTAACGAAATTTTTATGATTGGTTGATATTTGTGTAAATGTATACAAAAATAAATAGATTCATATAGTTTTAAAATCACATTCTAACTTATTTTCCGCTATCCAAACAAGGATAATATGTAGTTCATAATTATTTCTTCATGTATTGTTGCCATTCTGCTTAACGAGCCTATACTATGCAACCCATGTTACAGCAAATAACTACAGGAATCCCCATAGGTATTACACCTTTTTTATCCTTCGTTTAAAATTTATCTAAATCAAAGAAAACATCCTTTATTGCTTTAATGTATAATTATTAATTTTGTTGAATTTATTACCTACTAACTTAAACTATTTTTTTCAATTTTTAAAAACCATGACTTTTAAATGCTCTCCATCAATTTGAAGGCAATTTTCAATTCTGGATGCAAAATTGACATCACCTGGGGAAGCAACTCTCCGTCTTTTCCTGTGTTGATTTCTTTTCGGGAGTGCTTTTTTTGTTCACCAACGGTTGCAGGACGATTTTATTGCCAATAAATTTACCTTCAAATATTCCCATAAATAGAACGTAGGTACCATTAGGTCGAGGGATTTAGGGGACAAAGACAAATTTCTAAATCGCGAAATTATACGGTCATTAAAATTATTGTAGAATAATCTTAATAGAGTTTCCAACTGTGTGGGTTGTTGCTTCATCTCATTGCCCAGATAGCACGTAAGCTTACAGCAAGCTGCATTTTGATTCGATTTTCACTTGTTTATCCAGCTTAACGTGGTTAGTTTGAATCAAGCTTCCTCTACGCTTGAAATTCTAGCATACTGCAATCGCTTACGCAGCAAGGATGAGTCAAGTATAATATAAGCTTAAAGTTCGAGTCGGTAATGCGTAAAATGTTCGGCGCAAGTTTACCTTGAGCTTGCAAAGCAAGTATATTTTAAGCTTGTCACGAGTAAAGTAGGATGCTTAATTCAAGTTGGATACAAGCTTGCAGCTTTCGGCGACAGCTGGAAGTAACCTGTCACCGTTATTGTCATGGCAACTTTGATTCCAGCTTCATTGAAACTATTTTTGCTATCGGGGTGGAATAATGGAACATCATTTAGTTAGCTCTGTCTATTAATCAGTCCTGGGATGAAAACTATATTTCTACATATGTTCATGTAATGCTCAGAAGTAACACTTACAGAACGGTTGTTTTAATCCTCAAAAAAATAAGGACCAATGATACAAAATAATCATACACTATAATATACAACACCTTTTGAACTATAGAGAGTTTTTGTAAATAATTCGTTAATTTGAGAGGATTTTCAGCTCTCCAATATACAAAATTGTATTTATTGACACTGCCATCCAAATGAATATTTTCTTCATTGCTAGTTTTGGTATTTGTAAGGATGAAACTTTATCATTATGAAAGATTCTGTAGAGGCTTCATTTAGATATTTTTATAGCGATTGCCTATTAAAAAACCTGGTACGACAATATTTCAAATGTTTGGACTGTTCTTCCGCGCCCGTGTTTTCTAATGCTTTACATTATAATCATTTTCATGTCAGTGACGAATCCATGCCAAAATGGTTTTGCGATTTGGGGCATTACTCTATTATTGATATTAAGCTGTCGTCGAACTGCATGCCGAACTTCCTGAAGTGAACCAGTTCTAACGTAGATTTTCACGGAAAACATGTCGTTGCACTACATAATCAATACTACAGCAAAAACGTCAAAATTAAAAAATCTATTAAAGAAATTATTTTTGGCTAACCCTCTATATTAACAATAACAATAACCTTTATTCATGCCAATGCCACAAAATGTTTACATACGTCAGAATACGCCGAGTACAGTACTACATAAAAGTAAATCACATGGGCCCTTCCAAATCATTGAAATTATTATTCAAAAACTCATCAAAATTATAAAAAGCTTTTGATATTAAATATTTCTTTAAAATTATCTTAGATCTAGTAAAATATTGATGATAATCACTATTTAGTCTGTAGTCGTTAATATTTTCTCTAACGAAGAGTACACTCTCCAGTATGTAGACATATGGCGTTGTTAGAATATTAAGTTCAGAGTACGCATTCCTGCAATCAGCGTAGTAATCAACTCCAGCAATCAATCTTATGCACCTTCTCTGTACTTTAAACACTTTTTGCAAATGCGTGGAATGACCCCAGACAAGTATCGTATATGCCATCTAGAGTGAAAAACGGCATAATAAATCGTTCAAATCAAATAGCCAGTTGATAGGTTATTGTACAGACACCTAATTAGAAAAAGGTTGTCATTAATTTCTTGAACAACTCATCAGTATTATTTTATTTTTACTATCTCTAATGGAAATTTAACCACTCGGTTGCAAAAAAAGTGGACAGTTTTAGTTTAACTGCATAATTACAACTTACGAACTGCGAGTGTAGTAGAAATTTGTGTGTGTTCTTTCAATATTTTCGAGCAGTATGTCTAGTATACAATAACACAGATAATAATGAGAATACCAATAATAACGCAAAAGCTGATGTATATCCACCCCTCCAGTTTATTGAAACTTGACCGTAATATGTTAACCTAATTAGGTATATATTTTCTTTCGAAAGTAGTAGTAGTTAGATCTTCCCCTATTCGCGCCAATTTTATTTGCTGTTGTGTCTTCTCTACTTTTCTGAACCAACTGTAGGTATACTTGTGGCGACGAGCGCAAAAGGCAACCTTTAATTATTATCGGAAGTTTTAAAAAAACATGGTTTACTGGTATAACGGTGGCAATTTTATTAAACTCTCAGTTAAATATGCTCCAATTTATATTCTTCAATATTCTCTTAAATACAATTGAAGGAATGGAAATGCAGGTAGATTATTTATAATAAAAGAGTGAAAGATAGGAATATTATGTTGACCTTTCGAACGGTTGAAACGTTTAAAAAGCTTTATTCAAATGTGAGATATACTTACTTATTTGTACGCTAATATTTAGAAATCATTAATATATAGAATATATTAGATTATGTTTACAATATCACTAAGTGATAGATATCATTTCATAAATGTTTTTTATAATGTTACTTTCCTTTTTTACACCGAAATGGTGTTACTGGTGATTGTACATTCAATAACAAAGTCGTTAAGAAAAATGAGACACTTTACATTTGACAATTTTATCGCGGACGTTATTAATTTATACAATTAGAGACATTGAGTAGGGGAGAGTGGCGTAAGTTGACGAGATGGGAAAGATGACGAACCAATAGTTAACCGAATCACGGTAGAAATCTGTAATATCTGATACCTACGCCAGCTTCTTATTAATATATAGTTGCATTATACAAAAGGAGGCTCAATAAACCAACTTCGGAGTTATATCCAACTGGGATTTCCCGGCGCTTCTCTTATAATTTGGTGCCACGCAAATTAAGAAATTTACAGCACTACAATGTAAGTACGAAGTTTTATATTCAACTCGATTGTGTAGAGTAATTGTTCACTTTTGGTTGTGAGGGGAGCTCATAATTCATTCCGCCTCACTTTACTAGACTGTTGTTTGTTACTAATATGGTGCGTGGACAAGTTGACGTGGGTAAGATGCCGGACGTCAACACCGGTCAAGGAGCAGCTTGAACAGAAGGAAAAGGAACATGGTGAAAAAGAACGAAAGAAACATGAAAGAGAGGAAAGAATGAGTTCTGTAAAGCGTAACTTACGATTGGCTAATGAACCAAAGAAACACTCTAAAGTTCAGAAATTAGGTTCCAAAAGGAACGATAACATAGCATGTCCTGGATGCAGCGAACTGTTTGAAGATCCACCAATAGAGGCATGGATTCTCTGTGATGAGTGCAACTGCTGGTGGCATGAAGTCTGTAGTTTTTATGAGGGACGTGGCCGTTTCGTTTGTGATATACATATGTGAATCTTAGACATTCGTCATCGTACCCTATTGCGAACGTCATCTTACCCAACTGTACGTTAAAGTAACCTTCGGCTTTATTATAACGAACTTCATGTAGATAATAGAAAATATATTAGTGTTGTTGGTAGTATTTTTTCTGTTGCTAAATAAAATGTTATTTACCTGTCATGTTAGTTTTTTCTTAACGTCGTCAACTTACCCCACTTTCCCTACATTTCGTTATTTGACATATAAAACATCATGTAATACTTCACGTAGGTATACGTTTTAAAACTTTTACCTTAGATTTCAGTTGTTGGGTTACATTTCTTAAGTTTATATAAAAGATTAAAAATTAAAGTCAAACAATTCAGGAAATTAAAGTATCCATCAGCCTGTTAATAACAGTTTCCAAATTTATTCTTAAGAAACAAAAGAAGAAATAGAGGGAGGGGGGTGGAAGCAAAGGAATTGATGACAAACATTCCTACAAAACCTTAGTAAGAATTGAGAAAACAAAAGCTAAAATCACGAACCAAAATACAAATTTGCGAGAAAGCATTGTAGCAGAAATAAAATTGGAAACAACGCTACAGTTTTTTTAGCAATTGGAGAATCTAAATAGGAGTTTAATGTACTCATTTCGAACATTTGGAATTTAACTTTTGTTTTGGAACTGAATTTTGATCATTTTGATATTTCACTTTGATCAATATCAATCACAACAGGTTTTAATTTAAAGCAATTCTTGTGCAACTGAAAGTATGCTAAGTGTAAAACGTGCTTAAATATTTTTTATTTTTGTCGATATAGCATTTGTTAGAATGAGTGTATATTAGGCGTGATATACTGGATTAAATTAATAAGAACGACAGTTATAAAAAATATTTAAGTATATGGGCAAAATAATAATGAAGGAAAGAATATTTTTGTTCCTTGGTAGTTAAAGTATATTAAACAATAAATAACGTATTTATAATCGAAAATACAATAATAATAGTTGCTGATTTGTATTCTTAACCAGAAAAATTAATCATTTTTACCTTCGTCAACTTTATTCTCTTCCTTATATTTTTTCGTTCTCTTCTGCGATCGAATTTTGTAGTTTATACATATGCTTCATTGTCTACTGACACGCATTTTCATTTAAATTCTGAACTTGACAAGTTGTATGTGGTTGTATTTACTCTTCACACGGTGTTCCCAAAATTGCATGGCGTCTTGTGCTTTTGAGGAATTTAGAGCAAAAAGTAAATATTTTACTACTACTGGACCATTAATTGATATTTTAGTACATTTACTGGTATGTGATATTAACTATTGACACAAAAAATGTGTAGTTTGTTTATAGTGTATTGCTGTTATACAGAACATTTAAGAGCGACTGAGGCCAGCTAGAAAAGAGATAGATCTAGAGTGGGGCGGTTGTAAAAAACATATACGGAATTAACGCATTGGCAAGCGTACTATTCCGTATGTTTTACAACCGCTCCACTCCCAGATCTATCTCTTTTCTAGCTGGCCTTAGTCGCTCTAAATGTTCTGTATATTTACAATTTTCGTACGATGTCCTAATCTACACCTGTGATTTTGAAAACTTTGGGCCCACGTTTAAAAAAATTCTGGCTGCGTTTCCTGTATTAGACGCAATTGCTTTGTTTGTAAATGGTAAAATACATGTCTTGTTTCGCTCGAACAATTTCATTTCTTACTGTTAAGGTTCTATTTTCACTCTGAGCACATCCTATACTAACATCGGCTGTGTATGTGTCTTTACTAGTATATTTACAAATAAATTGGATAACAGAGGGAGCTAATAGTACCAGTTGTCGATCATACTGCGAGATGAAAGACAGCAATATACAAAATGAAATAGCAAGATTGTGACATAGAGACATGTCGTGAAAGGTATAAGCACGTAGAAAGGAATATAAAATAAATTCGAATTGCAGTAATTGCGGCGATGATGTGCCCCTGTTTTAGAAAGGTGCCAAACCATTTGGAACGTCTATAGTTATCTGTTTTACTACCGGATACGCTTCTTGCAATACTCTTTTTTATTTAGCATATATTTCTTTTTATAATGTACACCATGCTTATTCCCGTTCATATTTAGTGGACGAATAAGTTTATAACTCTTGAAATACTTTACTTTAAAAAATAAAAAAAACTTTTTTTATTAAACACGTAATTTCTGTCACTTACTATTCGTCCACCAATTTATAATTAAATGTTAATATTCCAGTAATAATTTCTTGTTTATAATCATTCTTCACAATAATTATTGCAAGTAAAAATAACGCAATTTCAAATTTCACACCAACAACTGATAATAGCCCCTTAAGTACATACTTCATTCAAATCAGGTGTAAAACTGCGCCAAATCGAGAACGGGTCGCCTCGACATTTTACCACACCCCACTGTTCTACTTTCCCTAAAGCTCTTATTCACTTTATGGGAAGGGGAGAAGCGGAGTGTGGGGAAGTATCGAGACGGCTTGCTGTCGATTGGGCGCAGTTCTACCCCAGTAAGATATTTATCTTTCACATCAATCGGAATTATTTGAATAATTTCTATAGTTTGTTGGTTCTTCGCTTTGATTTGAATCAATTTGAATTAACAATTTTACTGACAAAGTATCATTGTATTGTGAAAGCGATAAACATGTTAATTCATACAAATCTTTATTTGCTTGAAATAAATACCTTTCATAAAATGTATTATGTTTGTTTCTTTTACTCTTGCTCATTGTTCCTGATTAGCAGCTCTGATAGTCGGTGCGTTTAATTCTAACCAATATATCATATGAAATATAGATTCTAGAAATTTAATCCATGCATGAAGAGTCGACAGTCCATATATTAATTGTCTTCATCGATGGAACATTTCATTAAATTTTTGAAGTTGTTGAATAAAAGAAAATTTCGATAGTGCTACGTACAAGTTCAACTATCATTTAAGCAGAAGTATATGTCATTGAATATTCCGCCCAGGATTATCTGAAAAGACGATAGCTGGACGCACATATATATACACATGTATATAGATACATATCTTCTTACACAGTCAGGCAGCACTAAAGGCTTTAGGAACGTCTACCGCTTTTTAAGCTAACAGGGGAGGGTCTGCTCACCCTTAAAGCTCTGATTCACAAGGACACATTTACATTGATGTGGGTATAAGGTCATTGGGAATGTGAGGGTAACAAGACTGCCAATGGCATTCAAAAAAAGCACAAAGTCTCGACTCATTGGACTATATCCATTCTGTGGCCTAGCTAAAAGTCACATTAGACCTCATCTTCAAAGAGACTGAACAAAAAACTTCACACAGGATCAGCATCTAAAACTAAAGTAACCGAAAAAATTATTATCTTTTCAGCCACTAAAGTGAAATTCCTGCTGGACCTCAGTAAGAGAGACCTTAGCAGTGGCTTTATTTACCGGTTATTCGAGGTACCAATCGAAGAAGATGCTAGATAATTGTAAATGCCGATTCTGCTCGGAACACAGGAAAATGGTGGGCGTGACCCGACATAGGTAGTACTACCTCGAACGGAGGCACTTGAAACCCGGCTGATGTTGGAGTTTAGAACTTAATAATCAATTGGGATTAAAAGATTTAAGGGTACTTATAATAGATATTATAAGTCGCAGAGAATGCCTGAATGCCTGATCGATTCACTAGCACTTGTTTTACTAATTTTTAAATCTAAAATTCTGTAATTTTATATCTTATAAAAACTTTTATAATTAATTTTTTTGTTCTTTCAGGATCTATTGAAAAGTAGGATCAATCTGTTGGTTTACAAATATTGCATAGAATCCGTACAAATTAAACCAATTCATCTGACTGAATTTCAGAATTAGTCATTTCCGTGAATACAAGAGTCCTTTGGTTTAAAACATTTTTAATTACTGAACATAATACTATTCTTATACATGCATTGATATTCTTACGAATAACACAGTGTTAAGTATTTATTACGTTTTGACAATTGCTAATTAATCATTCATGATGACTTTTCAATGGATGCCGTCTTAAGTACGGTGGCATTCTATTCACCATAACAGACGGAGGAATATTAATACCCGACTGTGGAACGTCACATTCATTTTGCGTCATATCGAACATATATGATAGTTCGATATCGTAACGTGGAAGTTTATCCCTAAGGTAGGATATGACATTCTTTCCAAGAATAGCTTCTCTACTCATAATGAAACTAGATAGGTATCGCGGGCTCTTTGACTTTTCGGCGCAATGCAGCAGTAACGCCCAAGAATTGTAATCGGAATCCAAGACGAAAGTATTATATACTCCTTCATCTGTAACAAGAAAAAATAGAGAAGTTTATTAAACGAATAAGCAACCGTAAGATAAATGAGATGGGTAAACTAGAAGAAAGAACGCTTTGAAGATTATAAATTGGTTTCATTAACTGTGGATGAGATTATTGATGCTCTGATTATTTATGTAATTTATTTGCTTTAAAAGTATTTTGCAATGAATTTACGCCATAATACGCATACCAGCATCATTTATAGTTATGCATAAAGGTATGTTTTATGCAAAGTTTTATATTCACCATAAACAGCAGGTGTTATTTTCTAACAGTACATTAGAATGGTATAGTTTAATTAACATGTTTTGTATATTGTAGCTTAATTAAATCAATTTTGTACAAATATAGTGTAGATAATTGAAATTAGAACAAGAATCCCAATTTTTATCATAATAACAACAACAACTTGAAATTGTCTTTGTTATTGAAAGACGCAATGGTATATAACATAGTTATTACCTGTTTCGACTGCGATAAACAAATAAGATGATGAATAGCTAGCCACACTTTCTTTTACGTTAGAAGTGCATTAATTGCATATTAGACAAGTGTTAGCAGTTAAGTTATATTAAGTAAGTGTTATAAATTTCGTCAACGGAAGCAAGAAGGACTATAAATTATTAAAGATTATGTTTTGGTTCGATTAATTGTTTTTCTTGGAATCAGAAGCGACAAATTAGCAACTAACTATTCACATAAACGATACTGGATTTCCAAAATCCATTCTTGTTGATAAATAGGTAGCATGCAGACTGCAGGAAAAGGCTTGACTCAATTCTTCTGTTTTAGTGATTCCTGTTGAATCAGTGGTTGTTACCACAAGAAATTTATACAGATATGGCTGAGGCAATGGATGATTAGCGAAGACAATGTTTCTTTGGTTCATGATATCTCAGTAAATAGATAGAAGAATTACCTTTAGGTTTATAGCGAAGAGTGATGGCTTTTAAGTTGGAAAGAATACAAAAGGTTTAAAAAAAGATCAGTTTGGTGATAATTAAAAGAGATTCGTCATTTCTCCCAGAGGCGAAGTATAGAATGACCCTACCGGAGCTCTCCAACTCCCCATATACATGCTGGAAAAATTATGGCCACAGTTTTTGCGATCAATGGGATTACTTTTGCCTATTTTTTACCACCTGAGCGTGCCGGGTAAATATTACGCCATTACGTAAATAAACTTAATGTCAGAAGTTCTGGAGGCCAGTAGAGACAAACAAAGAGGAAAATTAAGCTGAGGTGTGCCGTTTTATTAAGACAACGTTCCGGTCTACAAAAATTATGTTTTCATGATTGCCATTTAACAATAACTAATTTAAAAGGTTTGACAATACCTCTATTCTTCCGTTCTGGTTTCTAGCGACTATCATCTGTTTGCAAAATTAAAAGAACATTTTCCGGAAAACTATTTTGCAGACAATAAAGAAGTGGTAACAGCAATAAATGTGTGGTAAATGGGGCAAGATAAAGAGTTTTTCCTATAGAAATTTGGGCACTTAAAAATAGACACACAAAATGTATTTGTGTAAATGTAGTTCTCTGGGGATTATGTTGGAATATACAATTGTTTTATTTTTCTTAATTATTGATTGAAAGTTAACAACAATAGTTGCTATTGCTCTCGTACAGTGTGGGTGAAGTGTTTTTTGACCTTAGTAAAGCATTAGATATCATGGATCACTACATAGACCATGTTGAGGAAAATCTGGTCTTATGGTGCACGAGGTGTTCTTGGCAAACTACTGGAGTCTTTCTTAATGGATCACGAAAATTAGGTTTGCATTACCTATTGATTTAAAATGTAGCGTACCTTCCTGATGTATACCAACGACTAGATGGTCCCCAATAGACTGCCGGAATATGTGATTATGGCAACTGTCATTAACCGGTGATGAGGTCTCATTAGTGTTCATGGATATTGTTGAGGGTATGTAGGTTACATGCTCTTTGTAATGTAGATTCACATAGAAAAAGACTCAAGGATGTTTTCTCACATATTTCATAAAGAAAGACTTCAATCTGTACACGTTTTTGTTGTATTATTGTATAGTACTAATAAATACAATTTTTCAAACAAAACTCCAGGAACTTCACAAAAGTTTTAATTTACATCTAAGTGTATGTACATTTAGCATCACGCTGCATCATCAGCACAGTACAGTACAATTGGGGCAATTTTAGTAATTATTGGGCACAATTAGCGAGTATTGGCTGTCAAGCTCTATAGTTCGACGGTTTTCATAAAAATAAATCTGTCGTACAATGCAATTTAGCTACTTAATCGTTTGACGAAAACGTTTGTAGTATTTTGCCAGCATTAGTAAGTGGTTCCTATACAACTAGTAGGTTAGATAGTGGATTTTATAAAAAAATGCTATTCTATGTTTGAGAAACCTATATTTAAGTGATGAAAAATGAAAGGCACTCAAAACAAATCTTCTTTCAAAGTTAACTGTTGATGTACTTCGGTACAATTGATGCCAGAAAAATATATGATACAAAAATATAGGAATTAGCTAAAGATTTATTAATCTCATCAATTCGCGTTTATTAATTTTTCATGTCTATTTTAAAACCCAAATAGTCGTAAAATTTGAATAGTAAAAGTTTACGGAATTAATCTGAACGATAACAATTATTACAATCTAGTAAATAAGAAAATTTCGTTCTCATAATTAATAAGCTACAATCGTACGATGCTAATTAAATACTTTTCAATTTACATAAATACCTCGTAAAATACCGACAGCACTGTTTAAAAGAATTAGAAAAAAAAGCATCGTGCTAATTTATTATGCGGAAAAGTATATTGACCTGTACTTATCGTAAATTTGTGAGCGTTGTGACCACACTGGCCCAATAATCATCTAATTATAGAATAGGTACGTTGCCTACGTTCTTATGTCCCAGTTTTTCATCAAGATCAATTCCGGCGTATACACAGCTAAACTCATTTGTATTTTATTCCGCCGACCCCGCTTTTGAGCAAGGTTCTGCAGATTTAGTAGTACATACTTAATTTACTCTTTTTAATTTGCTTTCTTTAAAATAAAAATGGCATTTAGAAAATTTTAAACATTTAAAAATCGTTGTTTTTGTACGGTGGAAACGATAGTGTTAATAATTATTTTACTTAGAATTAATCAGATATTTATCTAAAATCTCTAAACTAGCGGATATTTTAAGTAGCTTATAAAAAAAAACTAAACGATAGTTGTTATAAATGTAGAAAGTGAGAAAGATTGAATTTCTTAAGCGTTATGCTATTACTATGTGCGTATTGTTTTGTTTTGTTATTTTTATATATTTTTCTATATTTCTTTTTTTAGTTGTATCATATAATATGCATTAACTTTGATTATTATCACCTATTAAATATATAATAATACATTTATTTATTACACACCAATAAGAAGACAATAGTACAAATTACTAGAGATAAAAAAATCAAAAAAGCAAGATAGTGTGGTAGCAAATCGGTCAGGTTTCTAACACCACCTATAGATTGAACAAAAAACTAGGACAGAACATGCTGCACTACAATAATATATGTAATATCGAGGCAAAAAAATGCACTATATAATAATAGAAAATTTAAAGAATAAATAAAAGGGGAATTCTGAATTATGAGAATAAAAAAGGATTTGACTTTAGATTTTGGCAAATCCTCGACTGAAACTGAAAAATTGTTGTCCATATGTGGAATATTCAAGAAAAATGATCTTTTTCTGGTATTATTGTTATGTACATTGCATCGACATTTCAATCTGAGAAATAGATATAGGATGTTTTGATAAAAACAGTGTTTTTGCATATTCAACCAGTTCAACTTCAGTAATTTGAGCCAAACGTGCTGGTACTTTCTAATGCCGCATATAAAACGTACACAAAAACCTTCTGAATTATTAAAGTAGTTATATTATCGTGACAGAGACCATATATTACATTGCAATAATTAAAGTGAGACATTACAAGGGTATTGGAGAGTTGTTTATTTGAACTTAGTGAGAATACAGAGCCGTCACAAGAAGAAGAAATCTGAAAACAAATCTCAGAGCCGTATCTACAACTAGCCTAAAATTTTGAACAGTTTCAGAATAGATCATTGAGTTACCATAAAGTTTAATTACTATATTATTGGCAATGAACTGTACGTCATTTTTTCTACTGAATATAACTGAAGCTTTTTTAACATTAACTTTCAGACAGTGCATTTTAGGAAATATAATAATTATCTCTATATTAAGATTAACTGATTTAGTAGCTGTCAGGCAATCTGATATATAAAATGAGTAATAAATGTGGGTGTTGTTAGCCTGAAAATGATAGTGTGTAAGGTGTGTAAAGCTAGGACTCAGAATAGAGCTCTGTGGAACACCACTAGAATTTTGTGTCAAGTAGTGTACACCCGAAGTATGCACCCTGAATTTCGTGCAATATTTTTAAACCTACCCCATTTAGGTTTTTGCAATCTACAACGTTATAGTGTTATGTGGTGCTCGCGAATAAGATACTACTACGTAATCAATTCGAAAGATATGCAAAAAGTGGTACCCTGATCTGAATTTATTTTTTGATACAAGAAGTTTGCTGCGAATGCATATGCCATTAATAATACTGCTTAAAAAGTACTTACATTTAATAACCCTATATAAGCAGGAATTCCAAGAAATAAAGCGGAAATGTCTGTGATTCATTAATGTATTATGTTGCTTAGGTAGAGTAGACGCGAAATAGAATCCTTCTGGTCGATTATATTGGAGATACATAAAAGAATAAAAATAAATACACAGCGGCGTACAGTTGATCAATTATATTAGGTATAGAGTTGAAGTTCTATCTAGTTCAAAATAACTGGTGTTACTAGAATGAAGAATAAAGCAAAGAAACTATTAGGTACACAATGCAAAAGTGTAAAAAGGAGCGATAGAACAAAAACAATTTCTCATTGAGTTTGGAATTGAATCGGTATCAGAAATGCAATAAAATTTTAAAGAACTTATCATTTTAGAAATCACGAAGTTGCGTTGCTACAGTGTTGAAACAAAATCGTAAATATTATTAATGATTTTGTTTTGTTGATTTATCTGTTAGGAAAAATGATTTGAGTTAATGTGTATACATACGTTAGAGACATATGAATTAACAACTTACATATGTTTTCTGAATGCGTCCAATGTGAGGGTATATTGCGGTCAGGAATTGTCCAAGTTATGTTTCCGAATAGCTGTTCATTAATTGGATCATCCGTGAAACTATATGTAAAGTTCATAGTGACATCTATCAGTACTGGTGACATCGTAAACTCTGCACGCATACATCTGTAAGGTAGTGCTTCTTCTGAGCTGGCATAGTATTGTATCACATACCACTTCCCAAGAAGCTATAAAAGAAGTTATCTATCATATTTCTAGTGTTTTACACATCAATTTGAGTAATTGTAAATTCTTGTCAAAACTATTTTCTAAAAAGTTATGATTCGTTAACAAGATTAGGATTTCTCTATCAATTTCAAACGAATATGTGGATATATCCATATCATATCCTGAAGTATCTGATAGATAGTTCATCAAAAATTGTTCTTGAATCATGGGTTTCCATAATAAATATTGAGGATAATATCAAGGTAATTTTTGACGTTATAATACTAATTATGAACAAGAAATTAAGGCTCGTCTTTAACGAACTTATAGTTTAGCCACAAATCACGTGTTCTAATATATTTGCGCAACTATACAATACAACGCAATACATATTTTATTTTAAATTAAGAAATGCTAAATGTCTTCTGTCTCAGGGTTGTGATGTGTCCTTAAAGCTATCAGAGACATGTAATAGTGGAAACCATAAAAACAACTGAAGTGTCTAATGAAATTCATAACGAGGACATTTTTAAAGATAAAGATAGAATATTTTTCTTGTCTTAAATTGATCATTTTAGTTAAAGTTTTGTAATAAATATATTTTTATACAGGATGATTTAGAAAGTCGTGCTTGGGATTGATCCTACGCAAAAAAGTCAAAGAAATTGGTTTGAAACAAAAGACTTTACTGGTGGTTGATAGTTGTCACTTACTTTGGGTAGTGTTCTTAATTATTGATGCAAAACGACTCAAATTTTGTCAAAGATCCAGTTCGTTAATAAAGAATTTGCTGACATTATTTTTGTTTAGGGTTTTTGTAACGGCAATGATTTAAAAAAGTTGTCGAGAATGTCAAATAAGATTGCCGAATAGACTACTGCTAACTCGTCGTATATTTTCCGATGCGATTCAAAGACTACGATAATGTGGAATTGGTAATCGTAATACTGGTAGTGTAAATGTAATGGTTCAATACTGCAAGAGAAGAAGAAGTAATTGATGCAGTGTTTGATAAACCTGGTATTAGTACCAGAACAATTGCCACAAGTTTCAAGTTTCCAAGTTTGCAAGTTTCTGAAAATTTTAAACAGAGACGCAGGAGATGAAGTACAAAGATTATCATTTTCGCAATGAATTCTAGAGTAACACGGCTAAATCCTAACTTTATTCGATTCATTTTGTGGTCCAACGTAGTATCAATACCTGTCTTAGAAGACCTGATTTAGAAGATATCGTTTTCAACACAAATTCTGAATTAATACGTCGTGTGGGATTTTCAATCGTCAT